>CM054949.1:5519238-5614700 GCA_029168755.2 Tillandsia fasciculata
AACTCTTTTTTTTCTTTTTTACTGCTTTTCTAGGAGTAGGCTTAATTGTAATCCTTCTATCCTTTTTTTTTTCACTTATATTCCTTTCTTTTTATCAAAATAAAGTATAAATCGGCCCATTCGATCGTGTCTTTATTCTTGCATTTAGAGTGTAAATCGGCTCAGCCGTGTCTTTATTAATATTTTTGTGTACTTTAACGTTACAATCGGCTCATCAGCCGTACATTTATATCTCTACACCGGTTCGACTCATCTAAGTCGAAACCAGCGATCTCTCTCTACCTCCGTAAACTCGATTCGGCTGTCCTCAATCGAACGGTCGTAAGAAATTACCAGAGGAGATCCGGCCGAGCGGATCCCTTGTCGGCCCGATCGCTTGATTTTTGGCACGCGGCGCACTTCGACACCTCTAGAGTTTCACCCAAAGGGGTCGATCGTGCGCAAGCCACATTTTGGCCCCAACAGTCGGATCATTACAAGTTTATACATCAGGTTTTGTCGAGGACACTTTGATGGTTGTGATCTTTTGATCATGTGCACTGGTTTTAGCCTGTAGAAGCTCACTGAGCTTGACCTGGTTATCCTTAATCCTCGAGCAGGTCATTCCCCTCGAGTGTCACTCCGAAGTTATGTAGGTTAGATTGAGTTGAGAGGTCATTTCCATTTCAGCTGGTTATCCTTAATCCTCAAGCAGGTCGTTCCCTTCAAGTGCCACTCCGAAGTTAGGCAGGTTAGATCGAGTTGAGAGGTCATTTCCATTTCGGCGACCCATCGAATTTTGGTAGGAATCAGACGTGAGGCTAGATCAGGCAGGACTAGCGTTTAAAGCTGATCAATTGTTTAGGTACACTTTCAGTCTTATCATAGCTAATTGATGCATAGCATTCTTGATGCACTTGTTGTGACGCTCCGCCTTCTCAGGGGGTTACCCATCCTGGAACTACTCTAGCTCTAGCACGCTTAACTCTCTTAACCTCTCGGGTCTTGCTACTATCCAAAATGCTATAGCCGGGTTAAGAGATTTAGTCCTATTATATCATTTATATATAGGGCTAATCCATATTCCGGGGGTGTCACATTCTTCCTCCCTTTAAGCTCTGACGTTTTCGTCAGGCTTAAGCCACTCACAAGCACCAGGCGATGTGAGACTCGTCTCGCTAGCCTTAACCAACCTTATGGGGAGCTGCACTCCACCCACAATGGTCATTAGCCGCGGAGCCTCGCTCTACCCGGTAAATAACTGGCTCAGCTGAGACTCATCTCACATTTCCGGCTGGTGAATGGCTCTGATACCAACTATGACGCCCTGCCTTCCCAGGGGATCACCTATCTTAGAACTACTCTAGCTCCAGCACGCTTAAATTTCTTAACATCTTGGGTCTTACTATCACCCAAAATGCTATAGCCGGGTTAAGAGATTTAGTCCTATTATATCATTTATATATAAGATTAATCCATATTCCGGGGGTGTCACACTTGTTCTTTATATGACTAGTGTAGAGGCATGATAGTGATAGTTTCCTTTATAGTTGTACTAGTGGTTTTCTTTCCTTACTACATTTCACATATACCTTTGATAGATCTAGTGAGTGAGTTATTGTCGTCGATGACGGTATCAACTGAGGGTTACTTATTTTTAGTAATTCTCGCGTCCTCGGTGTTGACAGTTTTTTGCAGAGTTTATGGTTCCTGTAGCTAAGGGTTTTGATTGAGATAAGGAGATTGCTAGATAGATAGCTCTCATATCCGAGAACATTAATAGTGGGGGACCTATGTGACACCCCTGGAATGTGTATTAGTCCTATATATAAATAATATAATAGGACTAAATCTCTTAACCCGGCTATAGCATTTTGGGTGGTAGTAAGACCCAAGAGGTTAAGAGAGTTAAGCATGCTAGAGCTAGGGTAGTTCTAGGATGGGTGGCCCCTGGGAAGTGGGGCGTCACTGATGGTATCGGAGCCATTCCCCAGCCGAAAATATGAGATGAGTCTCGGCTGAGCCAGGGTTATATAGCGGGTAGAGCAAGGCTCCCCGACTAATGACCGTTGTGGGTGGAGTGTAGCTCCCTACAAGGTCGGCTAAGGCTAGCGAGATGAGTCTCATATTGCCTGGTGCTTGTGAGTGTCGTTGAGCCTGACGAGGACGTCAGGGCTTAAAGGTGGGAAGAATGTGACACCCCTGGATTGTGTATTAGTCATATATATAAATAGTATAATAGGACTAAATATCTTAATCCGGCTATAGCATTTTGGGTGGTAGTAAGACCCGAGAGGTTAAGAGAGTTAAGCGTGCCAGAGCTAGAGTAGTTCTAGGATGGGTGACCCTCTAGGAAGTGGGGCGTCACAACCCAGTTTTCTAGTTTTTGTAGGACTACTGCTGTCACGTCCCGAAATCGAAACTGCGACATAGACCCGCCAACAGATCCACCGCCTATATGGGAAGCGCCGTATAGACGAAGCGACTAACCTGCAAAAGATAATACTAACCACTATACATATATCAGAGCGGAAAAATAAATTGCTAAAATAAATAAATACAATCCTAATCCTCGAATAGTATCAGGTCCTCACAATACATATGTATCTCCAACATAAAACCCTCAAAATAAAATAAGTACATGATACATCTAAACCACTGACTATAATAAAACAACTCCAAAAAGGGTCCATCTACTCTCTCACTAGGAATGGGTAGGGATCTAGCTCGCGACTCCCTTACCTCGGTCAGATGATGCAGCAGCAGCAGGAGTAGCAGGAACCGGAGAAGAAGTCCCTGGAATTGGTCACCAACAGAGGGTGTGAGAACTACAACCAACAGTAGTTCTCAGTGGGTACCGCCACCAAGACCGACGGTCTGCCCACTAGGTCTACTAAAGGCATAAAGTAAGAAATACAGTACTATAAAGAAAAGGCTGAAAATAACTCTACAACTACTATGCCTCTATCTAGATGCTCAAAAAGTGATATAGATGAAAAATGATGCATCTACTACTTCTAGATAAAACAATCACCCAATCTACACTAACTGCCACAAAGGGTCCAGTCAAACCTGCGCCCACCTACTGCCATTACATCTACGGAGGACTGGACTTACGTAGGGCGTCCGTGACTGCCCAAAAGTGCCCAGCCAGAAAGACTGTGTCGACAAGTCGCGATAGCAAAGTAATAGGCCTAGCTCCGGAGCGGCAGTCGAGGGGAGCGACCCCACCGAGGGAAGTATCCGTGCATCTCTATCGAGCTCAAATGGCTTATACAGGCTATAATCCAAATTCACGATCAATCAGATCAGCAAAGGCCAACTCACATTTCTCACACACTGGCTGGAAAATACTCAATAGTCGGGACCCACCATCGAATCAAACGGCTCCCAAAACTAGCACTAGTCTAACCACAGCTATCAGACTCCACTCAGTCCCCAGGCGCGAGTGTAACAGGCATCCCCAAACAACCCGACCACTCGGCCCACTACCCGGGCGAGGAATACTCTAAGTCCAGGAAAGAAACGAATAAATGTGTGGGAGTATCTAAAGCATAATAAACTAGCCTAAGTTGGGATTTTCTACTAATCTGGTTGAAACATGCAACATATGACAGGGTGCTAGGTCAAGTTTCATAAAATAGCATTTAGTTTAACTTAAACATAATTAGGGAACATTAATAGACATGATCTAAACATCAACCAAAGTAAGCAACATCTCCCTCAATATGCTCTCAACCAGCATAGGAAACCATAACCGCCAGATAGCTCACAACCTCATCTAATAATCAGATAACATGCAAGTTCTCAATTTCACTAGAATATACCCCATAAATTCAGTAAGCATTAATTTTCCATGACTTAGAACAATCTTCATGCTTACCCCTCAAACACATAAGTTGTACATTAATATGCATGCTTTCTACCATATAGAGTTAGAGAACTGTCCGCCGATTTTGGAGACGAAAGCAACCTACCTGGATGCGTGCGTCGATTCGAAGTCCAAATGAGCCGAAACTGAACGTGGGTAATCCTCAGGTTCTGTCACGCCCCAGGAGAGGTTTGAACAACGGAAAGTGGCCCTATTTTTTTTTTTTTTCTCAAAGTCTTTCCTCCCGCAACATGCCCAGACCGCCACCTATACAAGTGTAGGACCCCTGATCCCTCTGCTGCTTTTTCCCGTGAATCCACTATTTAAACACCTGTTGATGGTGTATCTGGCCCATAGTGCATCAAAGGGATGCCACAGATGGACCCAGTGAGCTTTGGTTAGCTGTTTTGGCCTTCGGCTGCTTTTGCCGAATTTTAGAAAAGGATTTAGGCCAAACGGAGGGTGGATTTGGATTCAGCGCGGAAAAACACTTGAGAATGGCTTTTTGTTTGCTCAATTCTGAGTCCGGATGTCCAAAAGCGGACTCCCGGAAGTTTTGGCAGTTTTTGGCGCTTGCGGGAGCCTCCGGCAAATTTTGGAGGCGGAATTTGGTAAAACGGACCTCGTTTTTGGAATCAGCGCGCGAAAACGGTCAAGTTGGGCTATTTACTTGTTGATTTTGAGCTTGCGGGTACTGTTCACGCCGGAACAGTGTCGCCGGCGATCGCCGGCGGCGGCCAGCGGCGGCGGCGCCGCCGCGGGCAGGCGACTGAGGGCGCGGGCAGGCGGCTGAGGGCGCGGGCAGGAGCGCGGTCCACCGCGGGGGTCGTGCACCGGAGGCGGGCCACGTGGCGCCTTCCGGTTGGCCGGCGCAGCAGACGCGGTCCACGGAGTTTGGGCCGGGTGCACGGTAGACCGGGTGGACACGTGGCGAGGTTTGGTTGGTTCGGTGTTGTGCTCCCGGTCCACGCAACCTGCGGAGTGGTTGACCGGGGCAGGTGGCCGTACGGCGGGGCAGGTGGCCGTACGGCCCGGTCAGCCGCGACGTGCGCGGTCCACGGCGCGACGTGCGTGGTGCACGGTTTGCCGGGACACGTGGCGCGTCGCCATTTGCGGGCGCAGGTGCTCCAGGTGCAGCGGGGCTCGGCGGTGTGGTGGGCTGGGCCGTGTGGTGGACCGGGCCGCACTGTGCGCGCCCGGAAATCATGGGCCGGGCCGCACTGTGTGCGCCCGAAACTTTTCGGGCGCCCGGAAAATGGGACATGTTGGGTATTTCTTCAATTGTTCTTTTCAGCCTATATAAGCCACCAACCCGAGCTCCACTCTTTCCTCTTTATCTCCCAACCCATTCACCTTCTGCCCGAGCACCCTTAAGCAAAGTTTTTCATCTCTAAGTGCTTGATCTCCCTGCCAAGTTTCAAGAGTTTTGGAGGCACGAATCCCGAGGTTCCCCATTTTACGGTGCGGCGCGACGTTGCTTTCTAGTGTTCTTCTTCGGCGCAGCGATAGTATTTTTGCTCCCCTGGGCTACCCCGACATCATTTTCTTGTGATTCTTGCACCAGTAGACTCCTAAGAGGTAGGACTTCATCTTTCGTTTTGGTCGCACTTTCCCGTTTCGAGGTTTTGGCACGGATCCCGAGGCAAACAGTGACCCCATTTTCTGTGTGGATTTACTTGACAGCAGCGGAGTATTTCGGCCATATCTTTGCGCACGAGCGTCTGACGGAAACGAGCTTATACAACTTTTTCATCTACGGATCGCAAGGAACGCGCTCGTATTTTTATTGGATTTTTGTGAATTTTATTTCGAGGTGAAAATTACTGTTTTCTCAGTGAACAGTAATCTGTCCTTAATACAGATTTTTGTATGAGTGTGCCCCCTTGCCGAATTTTTATCTTGATGAACAGAACTCGGATTTGGGCGTGCAAGGTACCGTTGCGAAGCTATCGACGCGAGGATCGCCGTGATATTTTTATTGGAATTTTCTGGGCAATTTCTGCAGGTGATAATTTAACAGTTCAGAATTCGAGGTTGTATGTGATTATTAGTGCTATAATTGGGAGCCTAAGTGTAATTAGTAAGCTTTGTACTGTACCAGGAATATTTCGGGTGTGCTGAAATTGTGGAAGCAAGGATTTGGAGTTTTGGTATTTTCTAGCTGTACGGACTTGGACAGTTGCACTTCAGGTGGGTGGTTGTTGTACTCCTCTCCTTTGTTATGCCCACTAGGAATATCAGAGTACCCATGTATTGACGATGCTAAATGTGTTGATTGGTAGACTTGCATGCTCCAGGAAATTAATTATTGGTTATTTGGATCCTGATAAATTATTGTTAGAATGATCACCTGATTTTAATCGCTTAACTAATCTGGACTGTATGCTTGGAGACTAAATAGGAATTGAGGACTGCAAAACTGATAATTTTTCATATGAGACTGTCACCCTGGCTTATGTCACTCTAAATTATTTATTCTTGGAAATTGGACAAAATGTTGGAACAATGCATGATTAAATTGATCACATAATTATGTCATCTTTTACTGCTATACTATTTTTGGGACTTGACTTAGGAGAAACCATGCATTTGCTCTTTTCTTCTTCTATTGTTGACACTTGCGGCTTAGTCGCTCAGGTTCGAGCGTCTGTTAGACAGTGTAGTCAGGTATTGGGGATTTGGGACAGGTTGGGTTTATGTCAGGGTGTTGCGGCGACCACGGATCTTGGGTGGTTGACCGGGTTGTTACTATTGCATCAGATTGGGTGTTTTGGGGATCGGGCTATCTTTAGTGGAGGTTTTTCCCACTTCCTTGAGTCTCGATCCAGTCCTGCTATTATGAGACAGTGGATACAGTGATACTTGATACAGTGATACTTGATACAGTGATACTTGACACAGTGATACTTTACTCGTGTGGGTCGCTCCCCTCGAGTGCCACTCCGGAGTAGGCTTTCCACGGTGCAGAGCGCCGGGCACCATGCTGGTTTCTTGAGTTCGACAGCAGAGCAGGCAGTGCCAGTGTTCACTGGCTGTCAGATTGGGTCATTATGACAGGCTTCTTGATTCTGATGCATCACTTTCTCCATCCTTATTGGTTGGTCATATAGAGGCATATTAGGGATAGCACTTCATCAGTTGCTTCATTTATCTGCATCCCCTTTCTTTTTCTTTCCCTTTGCCTCTGATCACCTGGTGGGCATATCTGAGCTGAGGCTTTACCCACTAGGGGAGGCTACTGTTTATAGTAGTACTTACCCCCATTGTTTTTCTTGTTTCTTTCTTTCCCCTTGTTTTGCAGAGTCCTCAGTGGGAGTTGCTGGGCCGTCAGCAACTGATCGAGGTAAGCGGATTGCGGACTAGATAGAGAGCCACCGAGGGTCGTAGCTGGAGATTTTTGGGTACCAGGACTTCTCAGACAGTTTTCTTGTATTTCTTTTTGGGGACTGGCTTCTGCCAGCTGTTTGTATTTTAGTAGTGAGCTGGGAGAGACATCTGTATTTTATTTTACTGTTGTACCTTTTACTTCCAGCACCTGTCTGAGATACAGTAGTTTTAGTTTAGCTCTGATTATTATGCTCTTTTATTATTATTTCTTATCTGAGCAGGTTACCGACGCTTCGTGTATGTGGGAAATACCGCATGCACGGCGGATCTGTGACGGGCCCGGGTTCTGGTTTACACCCGGGCGTGACAGATTAAGTTGGTATCAGAGCTTAGGGATAGGTCAGTTGGGACTTAGGAAACCCTAGGCTTTTGGACAGACCCTAGGCTTATAGGGCGTGAGAGGCGTGACTTGTTGCGAAAGTCGGTGATTTTTATTGTTAACTCTTCCAGTGAGTGAAGAGAGATCGACATAGTCTATTTCTGTGAACCGTTATGTTGGCTGCAGACAACATAAAGTTACAGAAATAGGGGGATGTCTTTGACTTTCGCTAGATTGGGTCGTGAGGGATTTGCTTCTGATTTGTCGTTTCTTGTTGCAGGATGTCGCCCCGGCGTCGTTTTTCCGCCGAGGGTACCCCCACTCCCCCTGAGGAGCCTGGGCAGGCGGTATCTGCCGAGCTGGGGAACTGCGGGCCTTAGTGACCCATTTGGTGGCAAGGAGCTTTCGTCAGGACCAGCGTTTTGATCAGCTGTTGGCGCAAAGGGGTGATTCTATAGTTGGAGAGAGAGCTAGGGCTTCAGAACGGCGTTTAGAGAGGAAACGCCGCCCCGGGGTTGATGGCAGGCTGGTTCTCAGAGACGGTCTCGACAGTTGAGGCAGCCCCTGCAGGCTGCCAGTGCACTTTTTGCGGGGGCCAGCATTCCGCCGGTACTTGTGAGCTGAGGCATGGTCGTTGTTTTAGATGTGGACAGCCTGGTCACATCCGAGCTACATGCCCCTTCCGACCTTTGTAGTACCTTCTTCGGCGTTGGCCCCTACCACATCCCGCAAGATCGTTGGCCACGACATCAGCATCAGCAGCAGCAGGGTCGCAGCCGAGGCGGGCCCGATCGTCAGGTAGGTTGTTTTCTGCAGGGGCAGCACCCGTCAGATAAATGTGACTCGAGGTGGGGTCGTTGCTTCAAGTGTGGACAGCCTGGGCACATTCGAGCCACGTGCCCCGCAAGGACAGCTGCAGCACCCACTTCGGCAACTGTTCCTACTTTTTCCCAGCCACGACCGGGAACTTCACCGACAGATCTTCAGGTAGACCATCTCCCCCACCCGCTTATCTGGTGAGAGACAGCCCTTGTCGAGCGGCCTTGATTGCTTAGCACAGATGGAGGATCCTGCTATCGCTGACCAGGTTGCGGCAGGTATGTTTTACTTCCGGTGGTAGGATTCATATCTTATTGTTGTCGGAGCTTTTCTTTTCCTTCCTTTTTAGTAGAATGTGCATCATTGCATGGGTTAGAGGTTTGGATTTCTGATCTTTGTGTGCATGTCGTGGAGCGTTGTGCGGCTTGCCCAGTGCAGTTGGGGCCTTGGAATTTGTCCGCAGACTTGCTTGTTTTGCAGCAGCTCCAGGATTTTGATGTAGTGCTAGGGGTGGATTGGCTATCACGTATTCCGCCACTATCGACTGCAGAGAGAGGACGGTGACGCTTCGCGAGCCAGGACAGGAGGAGTTCATTTTTAGAGGCTGCCAGAGCACGCTGTTCGCAGCGACCAATTCCTCGGCCTGAGCTAGGAGGATGATGAGTAGGGGTTGCACTGCCTTTTTGGCCACTGTGGTGGAGGTGCCTGCGGCGGCACTGGGACTCGAGGATATCCCTATTGTCCGCGAGTTCCCAGATGTATTTCCCCCGGAGTTGACGACGATGCCGCCGGAGATGGAGATTGAGTTTGTGATTGATGTAGTTCCTGAACTGCACCACCATCTCAAGGCACCTATAGGATGGCGCAGCTGAGTTGAGGGAGTTGAAAGCCCAGCTTCAGGATTTTTGGATAGGGGCTTCATCCGACCCAGTGTTTCTCCGTGGGGAGCGCTGTTGTTGTTTGTGAGAAGAAGGATGGGTCCTGCGGTTGTGTGGTGGATTATAGGAATTGAACAAAGTGACCATCCGTAACAAGTATTGTGATGATCCAGGTTCCATGCACTGTTTTTCCCGTGAATCCAAGTGTGGCACACCTATTGATGGTGTTTGATCCACAGTGTGTCAAAGGGACAGCACAGATGGGTCCGTGGCAGTATTTATTGTTAGTTTGGCCTTCGGCGGGATTTGCCGAATTTTAGAAAAGTTTCTAGGCCAAACGGATGGCGTATTTGGATTCAGCGCGGAAAAACGCTTGAAAACGGCTATTTATTTGCCGGATTCGGAGTCCGGATGCCCAAAAACGGACTCCCGGAAGTTTCTGGTGTTCTGGTGCATGGGGGAAGTTCGTGGACCGCCGGATGCCACGTGGCGGCCCTTATTGGCCGGCCCGCAGCGCCCGGTGCATGGAACGGCGCGGCGGGGTGCACGGACCCGGCGCACAGCCACGTGGCAGGCGCGCATTGGCGGGCTTACTGGGCGCGGTCCACGGAATGGAGGCGGCCGGTGCAGGGATTCGAGCGGCGGTGCACGGCAACGGGCGGGAGCCACGTGTCGGCCGTGGATTGGCGCGGTCCAGGGCTTCGGTCTACGGAGTTCCCTGCGCGGGTGCATGGACCCGGCGCAGGGACACGTGGCGCACGCGTTGGCTGGCTCACGGGAGACGGCGCACGGGGACAAGCCTGGCGCATGTCGGCGGCCGGTCAGGCGGCGCCGCCCGCGCGCCTGACCGCACAGTGCCGGGACGCGCGTCGCCTCGCGATTGGCGGTCGCCTGCGGGTTGACCGCGCGGTCGGGACGCGCGTCGGCCGCTGGCGCGCCCCGCACGGCTGTTCGCTGTGCGGGATGCGCGCCGATCCCCTGTGGGGACGCGCGGCGCGTTTTCATTGGCTCCGCCCGGTCGGACGGGGCGCGTCCGACCCGCCCTGGCGGATCCGGGCCCAAATTGCGGCCCGAATCCGATAAGGTGGGTTTTCTCCTTTTAAGCTTCCCTAAGGCATTTGAGCTGGTTTTTCTCCTTCCTGTTCATTTCCTCCGAGCTCCCTCTTAGACATTTCTTCCTCTCCCAATCCTACATCTACTGTAGCTTTCCCAAGAATTTTAAAGGCTCGGATCCCGAGGTTTGCATTTTTCCGGCGCGGCGCGACGATTGTTCTACGGCTACCAGATTCGTCGCATTTCGGTGTTCAAGCTCCCCCGGCTCACCCCGACATCCTATTTTCACGATTTTTGCGCCGTCGGATTCTAGACAGGTAGGGCTTCACTTCCTCTTTTATGAGTTTCTCTTGATTCAGAGGTTTTGATGGTGATTCTGTGGCTTCTTTCTGACCCTTTTTCCGTCGCGGAGTTTTCGGACAGCACCATCTTGTTTTGGCGATAACTTCGCGCTCGAGCATCGAAACAGGGCGATTCAAAAGGGGATTTGCATCTACACATCGCGAGGAGTCTACTGGAATTTTCTTGGATTTTCGTGGATTTTCCCTGAAGGTGAGGAATCCCTTTTTACAGAATTTTATATCGCTGTTTTGGGATGAAGTATTGTTTGAGGTGGTCCTCTTGTCGATTTTCGTTCTCAGCACAGAAAAATCGTGGGAAAACGTGCAGGTACTTGTTTCGACCGGATCGTCGCGTAGATCGCAGTGTATTTTTCTGGGAATTTTGGGCACGTTTCGCAGGTAAAAATGGCTGAACAGTGAATCTGAATTTGGGGACAGATTTTGGATTAAACTTGATTAGTAATTTGTGTGTGTTCTTTGGGACCTTTGGCACAGTGTTGCGGGATTTTGGAGCGAGCGCGGACTTCGCCGTCGGAACTTGGATTTAGCGCTCGAGGTGGGTACCGTTGTTTAACCTCCTACTTATGATGTCCCCACTAGGCCTATTTGAGTTGCTTCACTATTATGTTGCTAAATGAACCGGTATAAGTTAAAATGGCATTTGATTGAGAATTGGACTTACTGTTAGGCTACATCTTAAATGGACTAAGTAAATTAATGGTTCTTGTAATATATGTCACTAAATCTTGGTTAAATGGATATGATGCAATACCTGATACCTCTTTACATATACATAACATTGGGAACTTAGTAATATGGAAGAAATATCTCTATTGTAAACTAATACTTGAACCCTGTTTTAATAAAGGACTTTGCATGCTTAAATGGACATCTAGTTAGGCCACCTTTTTCTGCTACACTATCATGCTGGAATTGACTTAGGAGAAACCATGCTTTTCTCTTCTTTTATTTATATTTGGGGGATAGTGCGCTCGGGTTCGAGCAGGGGCTGGGATAGTGTAGTCAGACAGTTGTGGGCTTTGGGACAGGCAGGCTGTGAGGGCAGGGCATTGCGGCAACCGCGGATCTTTGGCGGTTGACCGGACAGTGGTTATTGCATCAGATTGGGATAGAGGATTTGGGCTTTCTTTTAGTGGATGGGTTTTCCCACTTTGATCAGAGTCATGATCCAGTCCTGCTGATTTGGTACTTGTTACCCAGGCATTATACTCGTGTGGGTCGCTCCCCTCGAGTGCCACTCCGGAGTGTGCGTTTTACAGGCTTCGAGTCTTCGAGACTCCTTTTCCTATCGGTGTTATGCGTAGGCTGGCATACCCGATTTGGCAGGCAGAGCAGGCAGTACCAGTGCTTACTGGTGTATCGATTGGGTCTAGACAGGCAGGCATTTACATTCTGATGCATACATATAGCTATTCTATCAGTTAGCTCATTAGAGGCATGTAGTGGTAGCTCTATTCATCATCAGCAGTTTTATTTACAGCTTACCACCTTTGTTCATCTTTTCTGCCTCTTATAGTCCTAGTGGGCACATTTGAGTTGAGGTTTACCCACTAGGAGGAGGCTACTGTTTTATAGTAGTTCTCACTCCCCACTGTTTTTCTTCTTCTCTTCCCCTTTGTTTTGCAGAGTCGTCTGCGGGAGTTGCAGGACCCTCCACAGCGGACCGAGGTAAGAGGATCGCGGACTAGATAGCGGTCCACCCAGGCACCAGTTCTATTATTAGATGTACCCCGATACTCTCAGATACTCTACTTTTCATTTCTTTTTGGGTCTGGCTTCGGCCAGCTGGTTGTATTTGATTAGTGAGCTGGGAGAGACATGTATTATTGAGAGTTTACTTTCTGCACTTTACTTTTCTGCTTATCTGAGATGTACTAGTTACTGTTTAGCTCTGTTTATGCTCTTTTATTATATCATCTTTATTTCAGCAGGCTACCAGCGCTTCGTGTACACGGGAAATTCCGTGTACACGGCGGATCTGTGGACGGGCCCGGGTTCTGGTTTACACCCGGGGCGTGACAGATTAAGTTGGTATCAGAGCTTAGGGATAGGTCAGTTGGGACTTAGGAAACCCTAGGCTTTTGGCAGACCCTAGGAAGGCAGGACGTGAGTGACGTGACATTATGCGAAAGTCGGCAATTTGGTCATATATTATTTTGACTCTTCCAGGGAGTGAAGAGGGATTGGCATGTCCTATTTCTGGCGAACTATTATGTTGGCTGCAGACAACATAAGGTTACAGAAATAGGAGGATGCCTTTGACTTTCGCTAGATTGGGTCGAGTGTGGTTTCGTTACTGATCTGTGGTTTCTTGTGTGGCAGGATGCCTCCCAGGCGGCGGATTCCTACCCGGGGTACCCCTACACCCCCGGAGGGGCCGGAGCAGTCCGGATCTTCAGAGATTGCTGAGTTGAGGGCCATGGTGGCCCAGCTGGCGGAGGGTCACCGCCGGCAGGAGCAGAGGATTGAGCAGCTGCTTGCTCAGGTTGGGGCCCCTCCCCCTACTACTACTGAGGCCCCCGCACCACCTGTTGTACCACCGACTATACCGCTTGTGCCTACGGCACCATCTTCGAGCAGCGGGGCCCCGGGAGCGATCCGACCTTTGACCCCCGAGGAGGAGCAGGAGTTTACTGATAAACTCACCCATTTCTGCAAGCGGGGACCGCCTAGATTTTCGGGGCGGAGCACTCACCCTTGGGAGGTTGGGACTTGGCTTTCAGCAATGGAGAAGTTGTTCCGAGACTTCTTCATCGATCAGAAGTACCGGGTACACATGGCTGTGCATTGTCTGGATGGAGATGCGGATACGTGGTGGCGTCGGGTGGAGCCCCTGGAGTTTCAGATCACCCGGCAGCTACCTTGGGCAGAGTTCAAGAGGATGGTCCTGGACACTTACTTTTCCACCAGCGTGAAGAAAAAGGTAGAGGATGACCTGAAGAATCTCCAGCAGGGCGACCGGTCGGCATGGGACTACTTCCAGGAGTTTTCGCGACTGCTCAGCTGCGTTCCCTATGTCGCGAGGGATGGACCACATCAGGTGGAGCTCTTCGAGTCGGGCCTGCGCCCGGAGCTCTATACCTTGGTGCATGCGCAGAGACTACAGACCCTGGAGGAGGCGGCCGAGCATGCACAGTGGATCGAGAGAGGAGACCACGTTGTCGCCAGACGTGGGGGCCTGGTCGCTCAGGGATCTGACAGGAAGCGGCCAGCGCAGGACGATGGGGGACAGGCCAGCTCCTGGAGGCCGCCCCGACCCCCGCCGCCTCAGTTCTCAGGCCGCGGGCGTTCGGAGCGGCGAGGGCCTGGTGGATCCCAGAGGCCCCCACAGCAGCAGCAGCACTCACGACAGCAGCAGCATTCTCAGCAGCAGAGGTCGCAGTCCCGGCAGCAGGGATCTCAGCGGCAGAGGCAGCAGCAGCAGGAGGCAGCCCCAGACCCCAGCCAGGTGCATTTCTGCCAGGGACAGCATTCTCCTGATACTTGTGACCAGAGGTTTGGCCGCTGTTACCGGTGCGGACAGTCGGGCCATGTTCGAGCTACTTGCCCTTATGCGCCAGCACCGGCTCCTTCCTCAGCATCAGCCCCACCGGCGCCCCAGCAGCGGTCCTATGCTCCAGCGAGCAGGGCCCCTTCTTCTCACCCGGCAGACCACCGACCACCGGCAGAGCGGGCGGGTTTATGCCGCCCAGGTTGAGGACTCCCTGGCAGCCGACCACGTGGTGGCAGGTATCGTTTTACTTTCTGGCAGTAGAGCTCGCACTTTATTTGATACCGGTGCATCACATTCTTTCATCAGTAGAGCATTTGCATCATCTCATGGACTAGAGTTAGGTCGGTTGCCACGTGCATTAGAGGTACGGGTTCCGGAGCATACTTTACTTGTAGAGGAGTGTTGTTGGTCTTGCCCTGTACAGATCGAGTCGTGGATCTTGCCAGCGGACCTGATGGTCCTGAGTCAGCTGCGAGACTTTGATATGGTACTTGGGATGGACTGGCTGACTCGCTATTATGCGACTATTGATTGTGCCGCGAGGACGGTGACTTTTAGCGAGCCAGGCCAGGAGGTGATTGTGTACAGAGGATGCCAGAGTACTTTCTTCGCCTCGATAGTTTCGACTTCTCGTGCGAGGCAGATGATGCGCAGTGGATGCGTGGCCTTTTTGGCCAGTGTGGTTGAGGGGCCTGCGGCGGCACCGGGACTCGCGGATATCCCTATAGTCCACGAGTTCCCGGATGTTTTCCCACCAGAGCTGACTAGTATGCCGCCGGATAGGGAGATCGAGTTTTTGATTGACGTAGTCCCAGGAACTGCGCCAATCTCCAAGGCCCCTTACCGAATGGCACCGGCGGAGCTGCGGGAGTTGAAGGCGCAACTCCAGGATTTATTGGATAAGGGTTTTGTGAGGCCGAGTGTATCACCTTGGGGAGCACCGGTGCTGTTCGTGAAGAAGAAGGATGGTTCACTTCGACTTTGTGTGGATTACCGGGAGCTGAATAAAGTGACCATCAAGAACAAGTACCCTTTGCCGCGCATCGATGACTTATTTGATCAGCTGCAAGGGTCTTGTGTCTTCTCTAAGATTGACTTACAGTCTGGTTACCACCAACTGAAGGTGAAGGCCGAGGATGTCCCGAAGACAGCATTCAGGACTCGGTACGGGCATTATGAGTTCACCGTCATGCCTTTTGGATTGACTAATGCCCCTGCCGCATTTATGGATTTGATGAACAGGATCTTCCGACCTTATCTTGACCGGTTTGTGGTAGTGTTCATCGATGACATCCTGATTTACTCTCGGAGCGATGTGGAGCACGAGGAGCATCTGAGGATTGTGCTGCAACTTCTGAGGGAGAAGAAGTTGTATGCCAAGTTGTCTAAGTGCGAGTTTTGGCTTCGAGAGGTTGCCTTTTTGGGCCATGTGATCTCAGCCGCAGGAGTGGCGGTAGACCCGGCGAAGATTGAGGCAGTCCGGGATTGGCCCCGACCGACGACGGTAGCAGAGGTTCGCAGTTTTATGGGCTTGGCAGGTTATTACCGTCGGTTTGTGGAAGGTTTTGCGAAACTTTCCGCACCCCTCACTCGTTTGACGCGCAAAGGAATTAAGTTCATCTGGAGTGAGGATTGCCAGAGGAGCTTCGAGGAACTGAAGAGCAGATTGATGTCAGCTCCTATCCTTTCCCTCCCTGTTATGGGGAAAGGATACGTGATCTACAGTGATGCATCGCACAGTGGACTTGGTTGCGTGCTGATGCAGGAGGGTAAGGTAATCGCTTATGCTTCGCGGCAACTCAAGGATTATGAGAAGAATTACCCTACCCATGACTTGGAGCTAGCGGCTGTGATCTTTGCACTGAAGTTGTGGCGCCACTATCTGTATGGGGAGCACTGCGAGATTTACACCGACCACAAGAGCCTGAAATATCTGTTCACACAGAAGGAGCTCAATTTGAGGCAGCGCAGATGGTTGGAGCTGTTAAAGGACTACGATGTGGACATACTCTACCATCCCGGCAAGGCAAACGTGGTCGCTGATGCCCTGAGCAGGAGAGCAGTGCAGAGCTTATCTATGATGATCACCGATCAGGCGCCATTACTGGAGCAGATGAGGCGGTTAGAGCTTGAGGTGGTGTCCCCTGGGGTTTCTGCTAGACTGTTGTCCTTGGTCGTGCAGCCCACTCTGTTGGACAGGATTCGGGAGAAACAGAGTGAGGACCCCCATCTGATGAGGATTCGAGAGCAGATTCAGGCTGGCGAGACAGGGGATTTCTCAGTTGATGCTTCGGGAGTACTACGGTACAGGGACCGAGCTTGCGTGCCTATGGACTCAGAGATTCGAGAGCAGATCTTGCGGGAGGCTCATTATACACCTTATACCATCCATCCTGGTGGGACTAAGATGTATAAGGACCTCAAGGCACAGTTCTGGTGGAGCGGCATGAAAAGAGATATTGGCAGATTTGTGGCGCACTGCTTAACTTGTCAGCAAGTAAAGGCTGAGCATCGTGTACCTGCTGGCAAGTTGCAGAGTCTCCCAATCCCTGAATGGAAGTGGGATCATATCACTATGGATTTTGTCACTGGATTGCCGAGAGCTCAGACTGGAGCGGATGCGATCTGGGTGGTCGTGGATAGACTCACCAAATCCGCTCACTTCTTACCGGTTCAGATGACTTGGCCATTGGATCGACTGGCACAGATGTACTTGGCCGAGGTGGTCAGATTGCACGGGATACCCATTTCCATTGTATCGGATAGGGACTCGAGGTTTGTCTCACACTTTTGGAGGAGTTTACAGACGGCCCTGGGGACACGGCTTCGCTTCAGCACAGCTTTTCACCCACAGACGGACGGACAGTCAGAGCGCACCATTCAGACTCTCGAGGATATGCTGCGAGCATGCGTTCTGGATTTTGGGGGCGGGTGGCACCGACATCTGGGATTGGTTGAGTTTGCGTACAACAACAGCTATCAAGCGAGCATCCAGATGGCTCCGTTTGAAGCGTTGTATGGGCGCAAGTGTCGGTCACCCCTATATTGGAGTGATGTGGGTGAGAAGAAGACCTTGGGTCCTGATCTACTGTTGGAGGCAGAGGAGAAGGTCAGACTGATTCGACGACATCTGGAGACAGCTCAGAGCCGGCAGAAGAGTTATGCTGATACCCGACGACGAGACTTGGAGTTTCAGGTGGGCGATCATGTCTTTTTGAAAGTCTCGCCTTCGAAGGGGATTCGGAGATTTGGGATTCGTGGAAAACTGAGCCCTCGTTATATTGGACCTTTTGAGGTATTGGAGCGCATTGGGCCAGTTGCCTACCGGCTTGCACTTCCTCCCAGATTGGCTGGTGTTCACGACGTGTTTCATGTATCCACCCTGAGGAGATATGTTCATGACCCGTCGCACATCATTGATTTCGCCCCACTGGAGGTTGCGGAGGACTTGAGCTATGTCGAGCGGCCACTGCGGATTTTGGACCGCGAGGTTAGAGAGCTGCGCAGCCGGGCCATCCCTTATGTGAAGGTTCTGTGGAGCAACCAGGACGAGCGCGAGGCTACTTGGGAGCTGGAGTCAGCGATGATGGATGCCCACCCCCACTTGTTCGAGGCCCCGGCTTGAGGTATGATTTTAGTTTCGAGGACGAAACTTTCTTTTAGTGGGGGAGGATGTGATGATCCTGGTTTCCATGCACTGTTTTTCCCGTGAATCCAAGTGTGGCACACCTATTGATGGTGTTTGATCCACAGTGTGTCAAAGGGACAGCACAGATGGGTCCGTGGCGGTATTTATTGTTAGTTTGGCCTTCGGCGGGATTTGCCGAATTTTAGAAAAGTTTCTAGGCCAAACGGATGGCGTATTTGGATTCAGCGCGGAAAAACGCTTGAAAACGGCTATTTATTTGCCGGATTCGGAGTCCGGATGCCCAAAAACGGACTCCCGGAAGTTTCTGGTGTCTCCTGGTGCATGGGGGAAGTTCGTGGACCGCCGGATGCCACGTGGCGGCCCTTATTGGCCGGCCCGCAGCGCCCGGTGCATGGAACGGCGCGGCGGGGTGCACGGACCCGGCGCACAGCCACGTGGCAGGCGCGCATTGGCGGGCTTACTGGGCGCGGTCCACGGAATGGAGGCGGCCGGTGCAGGGATTCGAGCGGCGGTGCACGGGAGCGGGCGGGAGCCACGTGTCGGCCGTGGATTGGAGCGGTCCAGGGCTTCGGTCTACGGAGTTCCCTGCGCGGGTGCATGGACCCGGCGCAGGGACACGTGGCGCACGCTCGTTGGCTGGCTCACGGGAGACGGCGCACGGGGACAAGCCTGGCGCATGTCAGGCGGCCGGTCAGGCGGCGCCGCCCGCGCGCCTGACCGCACAGTGCCGGGACGCGCGTCGCCACGCGATTGGCGGTCGCCTGCGGGGTTGACCGCGCGGTCGGGACGCGCGTCGGCCGCTGGCGCGCCCCGCACGGCTGTTCGCTGTGCGGGATGCGCGCCGATCCCCTGTGGGGACGCGCGGCGCGTTTTCACTGGCTCCGCCCGGTCGGACGGGGCGCGTCCGACCCGCCTGGCGGATCCGGGCCCAAATTGCGGCCCGAATCCGATAAGGTGGGTTTTTTCTCCTTTTAAGCTTCCCTAAGGCATTTGAGGCTGGTTTTTCTCCCTTCCTGTTCATTTCCAGCCCGAGCTCCCTCTTAGACATTTCTTCCTCTCCCAATCCTACATCTACTGTAGTAATCTCAAGAATTTTAAAGGCTCGGATCCCGAGGTTTGCATTTTCCGGCGCGGCGCGACGATCGTTCTACGGCTACCAGATTCGTCGCATTTCGGTGTTCAAGCTCCCCCGGCTCACCCCGACATCCTATTTTTACGATTTTTGCGCCGTCGGATTCTAGACAGGTAGGGCTTCACTTCCTCTTTTATGAGTTTCTCTTGATTCAGAGGTTTTGATGGTGATTCTGTGGCTTCTTTCTGACCCTTTTTCCGTCGCGGAGTTTGGGACAGCACCATCTTGTTTTGGCGATAACTTCGCGCTCGAGCATCGAAACAGGGCGATTCAAAAGGGGATTTGCATCTACACATCGCGAGGAATCTCCTGGAATTTTCTTGGATTTTTGTGGAATTTCCCTGAAGGTGAGGAATCCCTTTTTACAGAATTCCATATCGCTGTTTTGGGATGAATGTATTGTTGAGGTGGTCCTCTTGTCGATTTTCGTTCTCAGCACAGAAAAATCGTGGGAAAACGTGCAGGTACTTGTTTCGACCGGATCGTCGCGTAGATCGCAGTGTATTTTTCTGGGAATTTTGTGGGCACGTTCGCAGGTAAAAATGGCTGAACAGTAAATCTGAATTTGGGGACAGATTTTGGATTAAACTTGATTAGTAATTTGTGTGTGTTCTTTGGGATCTTTGGCACAGTGTTGCGGGGTTTTTGGAGCGAGCGCGGACTTCGCCTTTGAGGACTTGGATTTAGCGCTCGAGGTGGGTACCGTTGTTTAACCTCCTACTTGTGATGTCCCCACTAGGCCTATTTGAGTTGCTTTGCTATTATGTTGCTAAATGAACCGGTATAAGTTAAATGGCATGTTGATTGAGAAATGGACTTACTGTTAGGACTTGCATCTAAATAGACAAGTAGAAATTAATGGTTCACTCTTGTAAATAATATGTCACCTAAAATTATGGGAAGGGCTTGGTTAAATTGGATATGATGCATATACCTGATGGAACCTCTTTACATATACATGAACCATTTGGGGCAACTTAGTAATATGGATGTTTATCTAAATGGCAAATCTCTACTTGTTAGAACTCGGATACTTGAAACATGTTTACTAATGGTAAAGGACTTTGCATGCTTGTATGGACACTTAGTTAGGCCACCTTTTTCTGCTACACTATCATGCTGGAATTGACTTAGGAGAAACCATGCTTTTCTCTTCTTTTATTTATATTTGGGGGATAGTGCGCTCGGGTTCGAGCAGGGGCTGGGATAGTGTAGTCAGACAGTTGTGGGCTTTGGGACAGGCAGGCTGTGAGGGCAGGGCATTGCGGCAACCGCGGATCTTTGGCGGTTGACCGGACAGTGGTTATTGCATCAGATTGGGATAGAGGATTTGGATTTCTTTTAGTGGATGGGTTTTCCACTTTGATCAGAGTCATGATCCAGTCCTGCTGATTTGGTACTTGTTACCCAGGCATTATACTCGTGTGGGTCGCTCCCCTCGAGTGCCACTCCGGAGTGTGCGTTTTTACAGGCTTCGAGTCTTCGAGACTCTCTTTTCCTATCGGTGTTATGCGTAGGCTGGCATACCCGATTTGGCAGGCAGAGCAGGCAGTACCAGTGCTTACTGGTGTATCGATTGGGTCTAGACAGGCAGGCATTTACATTCTGATGCATACATATAGCTATTCTATCAGTTAGCTCATTAGAGGCATGTAGTGGTAGCTCTATTCATCATCAGCAGTTTTATTTACAGCTTACCACCTTTGTTCATCTTTTCCGCCTCTTATAGTCCTAGTGGGCACATTTGAGTTGAGGTCTACCCACTAGGAGGAGGCTACTGTTTTATAGTAGTTCTCACTCCCCACTGCTTTTCTTTTCTCTTCCCCTTTGTTTTGCAGAGTCGTCTGCGGGAGTTGCAGGACCCTCCACAGCGGACCGAGGTAAGAGGATCGCGGACTAGATAGCGGTCCACCCAGGCACCAGTTCTATTATTAGATGTACCCCGATACTCTCAGATACTCTACTTTTCATTTCTTTTTGGGTCTGGCTTCGGCCAGCTGGTTGTATTTGATTGGTGAGCTGGGAGAGACATATGTATTATTGAGAGTTTACATTCTGCACTTTACTTTCTGCTCATCTGAGATGTATTAGTTACTGTTTAGCTCTGTTTATGCTCTTTTATTATATCATCTTTATCTGAGCAGGTTACCAGCGCTTCGTATACACGGGAAATTCTGTGTATACGGCGGATCTGTAGACGGGCCCGGGTTCTGGTTTACACCCGGGGCGTGACAGATTAAGTTGGTATCAGAGCTTAGGGATAGGTCAATTGGGACTTAGGAAACCCTAGGCTTTTGGCAGACCCTAGGAAGGCAGGACGTGAATGATGTGACTTTATGCGAAAGTCGACAATTTGGTCGTATGTTATTTTGACTCTTCCAGTGAGTGAAGAGGGATTGGCATGCCCTATTTCTGGCGAACTGTTATGTTGGCTGCAGACAACATAAGGTTACAAAAATAGGAGGATGCCTTTGACTTTCGCTAGATTGGGTCGAGTGTGGTTTCGTTACTGATCTGTGGTTTCTTGTGTGGCAGGATGCCTCCCAGGCGGCGGATTCCTACCCGGGGTACCCCTACACCCCCGGAGGGGCCGGAGCAGTCCGGACCTTCAGAGATTGCTGAGTTGAGGGCCATGGTGGCCCAGCTGGCGGAGGGTCACCGCCGGCAGGAGCAGAGGATCGAGCAGCTGCTTGCTCAGGTTGGGGCCCCTCCCCCTACTTCTACTGAGGCCCCCGCACCCCCTGTTGTACCACCGACTATACCACTTGTGCCTGCGGCACCATCTTCGAGCTGCGGGGCCCCGGGAGCGATCCGACCTTTGACCCCCGAGGAGGAGCAGGAGTTTACTGATAAACTCACCCATTTCTGCAAGCGGGGACCGCCTAGATTTTCGGGGCGGAGCACTCACCCTTGGGAGGTTGGGACTTGGCTTTCAGCAATGGAGAAGTTGTTCCGAGACTTCTTCATCGATCAGAAGTACCGGGTACACATGGCTGTGCATTGTCTGGATGGAGATGCGGATACGTGGTGGCGTCGGGTGGAGCCCCTGGAGTTTCAGATCACCCGGCAGCTACCTTGGGCAGAGTTCAAGAGGATGGTCCTGGACACTTACTTTTCCACCAGCGTGAAGAAAAAGGTAGAGGATGACCTGAAGAATCTCCAGCAGGGCGACCGGTCGGCATGGGACTACTTCCAGGAGTTTTCGCGACTGCTCAGCTGCGTTCCCTACGTCGCGAGGGATGGACCACATCAGGTGGAGCTCTTCGAGTCGGGCCTGCGCCCGGAGCTCTATACCTTGGTGCATGCGCAGAGATTACAGACCCTGGAGGAGGCGGCAGAGCATGCACAGTGGATCGAGAGAGGAGACCACGTTGTCGCCAGACGTGGGGGCCTGGTCGCTCAGGGATCTGACAGGAAGCGGCCAGCGCAGGATGATGGGGGACAGGCCAGCTCCTGGAGGCCGCCCCGACCCCCGCCGCCTCAGTTCTCAGGCCGCGGGCGTTCGGAGCGGCGAGGGCCTGGTGGATCCCAGAGGCCCCCACAGCAGCAGCAGCAGCACTCACGACAGCAGCAGCATTCTCAGCAGCAGAGGTCGCAGTCCCGGCAGCAGGGATCTCAGCGGCAGAGGCAGCAGCAGCAGGGGAGGCAGCCCCAGACCCCAGCCAGGTGCATTTTCTGCCAGGGACAGCACTCTCCTGATACTTGTGACCAGAGGTTTGGCCGCTGTTACCGGTGCGGACAGTCGGGCCACGTTCGAGCTACTTGCCCTTATGCGCCAGCACCGGCTCCTTCCTCAGCATCAGCCCCACCGGCGCCCCAGCAGCGGTCCTATGCTCCAGCGAGCAGGGCCCCTTCTTCCCACCCGGCAGACCACCGACCACCGGCACAGAGCGGGCGGGTTTATGCCGCCTAGGTTGAGGACTCCCTGGCAGCCGACCACGTGGTGGCAGGTATCGTTTTACTTTCTGGCAGTAGAGCTCGCACATTATTGATACCGGTGCATCACATTCTTTCATCAGTAGAGCATTTGCATCATCTCATGGACTAGAGTTAGGTCGGTTGCCACGTGCGTTAGAGGTACAGGTTCCGGAGCATACTTTACTTGTAGAGGAGTGTTGTTGGTCTTGCCCTGTACAGATCGAGTCGTGGATCTTGCCAGCGGACCTGATGGTCCTGAGTCAGCTGCGAGACTTTGATATGGTACTTGGGATGGACTGGCTGACTCGCTATTATGCGACTATTGATTGTGCCGCGAGGACGGTGACTTTTAGCGAGCCAGGCCAGGAGGTGATTGTGTACAGAGGATGCCAGAGTACTTTCTTCGCCGCGATAGTTTCGACTTCTCGTGCGAGGCAGATGATGCGCAGTGGATGCGTGGCCTTTTTGGCCAGTGTGGTTGAGGGGCCTGCGGCGGCACCGGGACTCGCGGATATCCCTATAGTCCACGAGTTCCCGGATGTTTTCCCACCAGAGCTGACTAGTATGCCGCCGGATAGGGAGATCGAGTTTTTGATTGACGTAGTCCCAGGAACTGCGCCAATCTCCAAGGCCCCTTACCGAATGGCACCGGCGGAGCTGCGGGAGTTGAAGGCGCAACTCCAGGATTTATTGGATAAGGGTTTTGTGAGGCCGAGTGTATCACCTTGGGGAGCACCGGTGCTGTTCGTGAAGAAGAAGGATGGTTCACTTCGACTTTGTGTGGATTACCGGGAGCTGAATAAAGTGACCATCAAGAACAAGTACCCTTTGCCGCGCATCGATGACTTGTTTGATCAGCTGCAAGGGTCTTGTGTCTTCTCTAAGATTGATTTACAGTCTGGTTACCACCAACTGAAGGTGAAGGCCGAGGATGTCCCGAAGACAGCATTCAGGACTCGGTACGGGCATTATGAGTTCACCGTCATGCCTTTTGGATTGACTAATGCCCCTGCCGCATTTATGGATTTGATGAACAGGATCTTCCGACCTTATCTTGACCGGTTTGTGGTAGTGTTCATCGATGACATCCTGATTTACTCTCGGAGCGATGTGGAGCACGAGGAGCATCTGAGGATTGTGCTGCAACTTCTGAGGGAAAAGAAGTTGTATGCCAAGTTGTCGAAGTGCGAGTTCTGGCTTCGAGAGGTTGCCTTTTTGGGCCATGTGATCTCAGCCGCGGGAGTGGCGGTAGACCCGGCGAAGATTGAGGCAGTCCGGGATTGGCCCCGACCGACGACGGTAGCAGAGGTTCGCAGTTTTATGGGCTTGGCAGGTTATTACCGTCGGTTTGTGGAAGGTTTTGCGAAACTTTCCGCACCCCTCACTCGTTTGACGCGCAAAGGAATTAAGTTCATCTGGAGTGAGGATTGCCAGAGAAGCTTCGAGGAACTGAAGAGCAGATTGATGTCAGCTCCTATCCTTTCCCTCCCTGTTATGGGGAAAGGATACGTGATCTACAGTGACGCATCGCACAGTGGACTTGGTTGCGTGCTGATGCAGGAGGGTAAGGTAATCGCTTATGCTTCGCGGCAACTCAAGGATTATGAGAAGAATTACCCTACCCATGACTTGGAGCTAGCGGCTGTGATCTTTGCACTGAAGTTGTGGCGCCACTATCTGTATGGGGAGCACTGCGAGATTTACACCGACCACAAGAGCCTGAAATATCTGTTCACACAGAAGGAGCTCAATTTGAGGCAGCGCAGATGGTTGGAGCTGTTAAAGGACTACGATGTGGACATACTCTACCATCCCGGCAAGGCAAACGTGGTCGCTGATGCCCTGAGCAGGAGAGCAGTGCAGAGCTTATCTATGATGATCACCGATCAGGCGCCATTACTGGAGCAGATGAGGCGGTTAGAGCTTGAGGTGGTGTCCCCTGGGGTTTCTGCTAGACTGTTGTCCTTGGTCGTGCAGCCCACTCTGTTGGACAGGATTCGGGAGAAACAGAGTGAGGACCCCCATCTGATGAGGATTCGAGAGCAGATTCAGGCTGGCGAGACAGGGGATTTCTCAGTTGATGCTTCGGGAGTACTACGGTACAGGGACCGAGCTTGCGTGCCTATGGACTCAGAGATTCGAGAGCAGATCTTGCGGGAGGCTCATTATACACCTTATACCATCCATCCTGGTGGGACTAAGATGTATAAGGACCTCAAGGCACAGTTCTGGTGGAGCGGCATGAAAAGAGATATTGGCAGATTTGTGGCGCACTGCCTAACTTGTCAGCAAGTAAAGGCCGAGCATCGTGTACCTGCTGGCAAGTTGCAGAGTCTCCCAATCCCTGAATGGAAGTGGGATCATATCACGATGGATTTTGTCACTGGATTGCCGAGAGCTCAGACTGGAGCGGATGCGATCTGGGTGGTCGTGGATAGACTCACCAAATCCGCTCACTTCTTACCGGTTCAGATGACTTGGCCATTGGATCGACTGGCACAGATGTACTTGGCCGAGGTGGTCAGATTGCACGGGATACCCATTTCCATTGTATCGGATAGGGACTCGAGGTTTGTCTCACACTTTTGGAGGAGTTTACAGACGGCCCTAGGGACACGGCTTCGCTTCAGCACAGCTTTTCACCCACAGACGGACGGACAGTCAGAGCGCACCATTCAGACTCTCGAGGATATGCTGCGAGCATGCGTTCTGGATTTTGGGGGCGGGTGGCACCGACATCTGGGATTGGTTGAGTTTGCGTACAACAACAGCTATCAAGCGAGCATCCAGATGGCTCCGTTTGAAGCGTTGTATGGGCGCAAGTGTCGGTCACCCCTATATTGGAGTGATGTGGGTGAGAAGAAGACCTTGGGTCCTGATCTACTGTTGGAGGCAGAGGAGAAGGTCAGACTGATTCGACGACATCTGGAGACAGCTCAGAGCCGGCAGAAGAGTTATGCTGATACCCGACGACGAGACTTGGAGTTTCAGGTGGGCGATCATGTCTTTTTGAAAGTCTCGCCTTCGAAGGGGATTCGGAGATTTGGGATTCGTGGAAAACTGAGCCCTCGTTATATTGGACCTTTTGAGGTATTGGAGCGCATTGGGCCAGTTGCCTACCGGCTTGCACTTCCTCCCAGATTGGCTGGTGTTCACGACGTGTTTCATGTATCCACCCTGAGGAGATATGTTCATGACCCGTCGCACATCATTGATTTCGCCCCACTGGAGGTTGCGGAGGACTTGAGCTATGTCGAGCGGCCACTGCGGATTTTGGACCGCGAGGTTAGAGAGCTGCGCAGCCGGGCCATCCCTTATGTGAAGGTTCTGTGGAGCAACCAGGACGAGCGCGAGGCTACTTGGGAGCTGGAGTCAGCGATGATGGATGCCCACCCCCACTTGTTCGAGGCCCCGGCTTGAGGTATGATTTTAGTTTCGAGGACGAAACTTTCTTTTAGTGGGGGAGGATGTGATGATCCTGGTTTCCATGCACTGTTTTTCCCGTGAATCCAAGTGTGGCACACCTATTGATGGTGTTTGATCCACAGTGTGTCAAAGGGACAGCACAGATGGGTCCGTGGCGGTATTTATTGTTAGTTTGGCCTTCGGCGGGATTTGCCGAATTTTAGAAAAGTTTCTAGGCCAAACGGATGGCGTATTTGGATTCAGCGCGGAAAAACGCTTGAAAACGGCTATTTATTTGCCGGATTCGGAGTCCGGATGCCCAAAAACGGACTCCCGGAAGTTTCTGGTGTCTCCTGGTGCATGGGGGAAGTTCGTGGACCGCCGGATGCCACGTGGCGGCCCTTATTGGCCGGCCCGCAGCGCCCGGTGCATGGAACGGCGCGGCGGGGTGCACGGACCCGGCGCACAGCCACGTGGCAGGCGCGCATTGGCGGGCTTACTGGGCGCGGTCCACGGAATGGAGGCGGCCGGTGCAGGGATTCGAGCGGCGGTGCACGGGAGCGGGCGGGAGCCACGTGTCGGCCGTGGATTGGAGCGGTCCAGGGCTTCGGTCTACGGAGTTCCCCGCGCGGGTGCATGGACCCGGCGCAGGGACACGTGGCGCACGCTCGTTGGCTGGCTCACGGGAGACGGCGCACGGGGACAAGCCTGGCGCATGTCAGGCGGCCGGTCAGGCGGCGCCGCCCGCGCGCCTGACCGCACAGTGCCGGGACGCGCGTCGCCACGCGATTGGCGGTCGCCTGCGGGGTTGACCGCGCGGTCGGGACGCGCGTCGGCCGCTGGCGCGCCCCGCACGGCTGTTCGCTGTGCGGGATGCGCGCCGATCCCCTGTGGGGACGCGCGGCGCGTTTTCACTGGCTCCGCCCGGTCGGACGGGGCGCGTCCGACCCGCCCTGGCGGATCCGGGCCCAAATTGCGGCCCGAATCCGATAAGGTGGGTTTTTTCTCCTTTTAAGCTTCCCTAAGGCATTTGAGGCTGGTTTTTCTCCCTTCCTGTTCATTTCCAGCCTGAGCTCCCTCTTAGACATTTCTTCCTCTCCCAATCCTACATCTACTGTAGTAATCTCAAGAATTTTAAAGGCTCGGATCCCAAGGTTTGCATTTATCCGGCGCGGCGCGACGATCGTTCTACGGCTACCAGATTCGTCGCATTTCGGTGTTCAAGCTCCCCCGGCTCACCCCGACATCCTGTTTTTACGATTTTTGCGCCGTCGGATTCTAGACAGGTAGGGCTTCACTTCCTCTTTTATGAGTTTCTCTTGATTCAGAGGTTTTGAGGGTGATTCTGTGGCTTCTTTCTGACCCTTTTTCCGTCGCGGAGTTTGGGACAGCACCATCTTGTTTTGGCGATAACTTCGTGCTCGAGCATCGAAACAGGGCGATTCAAAAGGGGATTTGCATCTACGCGTCGCGAGGAATCTCCTGGAATTTTCGTGGATTTTTGTGGAATTTCCCTGAAGGTGAGGAATCCCTTTCTACAGAATTCCATATCGCTGTTTTGGGATGAATGTATTGTTTGAGGTGGTCCTCTTGTCGATTTTCGTTCTCAGCACAGAAAAATCGTGGGAAAACGTGCAGGTACTTGTTTCGACCGGATCGTCGCGTAGATTGCAGTGTATTTTTCTGGGAATTTTGTGGGCACGTGTCGCAGGTAAAAATGGCTGAACAGTAAATCTGAATTTGGGAGACAGATTTTGGATTAAACTTGATTGGTAATCTGTGTGTGTTCTTTGGGATCTTTGGCACAGTGTTGCGGGGTTTTTCCGGAGCGAGCGCGGACTTAGCCTTTGAGGACCGGATTTAGCGCTCGAGGTGGGTACCGTTGTTTAACCTCCTACTTGTGATGTCCCCACTAGGCCTATTTGGGTTGCTTTGCTATTATGTCGTTAAATGAACCGGTATAAGTTAAATGGCATGTTGATTGAGAAATGGACTTACTGTTAGGACTTGCATCCTAAATAGACAAGTAGAAATTAATGGTTCACTCTTGTAAATAATATGTCACCTAAAATTATGGGAAGGGCTTGGTTAAATTGGATATGATGCATATACCTGATGGAACCTCTTTCACATATACATGAACCATTTGGGGCAACTTAGTAATATGGATGTTTATCTAAATGGCAAATCTCTACTTGTTAGAACTCGGATACTTGAAACATGTTTACTAATGGTAAAGGACTTTGCATGCGTGTATGGACACTTAGTTAGGCCACCTTTTTCTGCTACACTATCATGCTGGAATTGACTTAGGAGAAACCATGCTTTTCTCTTCTTTTGTTTATATTTGGGGGGATAGTGCGCTCGGGTTCGAGCAGGGACTGGGATAGTGTAGTCAGACAGTTGTGGGCTTTGGGACAGGCAGGCTGTGAGGGCAGGGCATTGCGGCAACCGCGGATCTTTGGCGGTTGACCGGACAGTGGTTATTGCATCAGATTGGGATAGAGGATTTGGATTTCTTTTAGTGGATGGGTTTTCCACCGTGATCAGAGTCATGATCCAGTCCTGCTGATTTGGTACTTGTTACCCAGGCATTATACTCGTGTGGGTCGCTCCCCTCGAGTGCCACTCCGGAGTGTGCGTTTTTACAGGCTTCGAGTCTTCGAGACTCCCTTTTCCTATCGGTGTTATGCGTAGGCTGGCATACCCGATTTGGCAGGCAGAGCAGGCAGTACCAGTGCTTACTGGTGTATCGATTGGGTCTAGACAGGCAGGCATTGACATTCTGATGCATACATATAGCTATTCTATCAGTTAGCTCATTAGAGGCATGTAGTGGTAGCTCTATTCATCCTCAGCAGTTTTATTTACAGCTTACCACCTTTGTTCATCTTTTCTGCCTCTTATAGTCCTAGTGGGCACATTTGAGTTGAGGTCTACCCACTAGGAGGAGGCTACTGTTTTATAGTAGTTCTCACTCCCCACTGCTTTTCTGCTTCTCTTCCCCTTTGTTTTGCAGAGTCGTCTGCGGCTGTTGCAGGACCCTCCACTGCGGACCGAGGTAAGAGGATCGCGGACTAGATAGCGGTCCACCCAGGCACCAGTTCTATTATTAGATGTACCCCGATACTCTCAGATACTCTACTTTTCATTTCTTTTTGGGTCTGGCTTCGGCCAGCTGGTTGTATTTGATTAGTGAGCTGGGAGAGACATATGTATTATTGAGTGTTTACTTTCTGCACTTTACTTTCGGCTTTATCTGAGATGTATTAGTTACTGTTTAGCTCTGTTTATGCTCTTTTATTATATCATCTTTATCTGAGCAGGTTACCAGCGCTTCGTATACACGGGAACTTCTGTGTATACGGCGGATCTGTAGACGGGCCTGGGTTCTGGTTTACACCCGGGGCGTGACAAGTATCCCCTCCCCCGGATTGATGATTTGTTTGATCAGTTACAGGGAGCATCGGTGTTCTCGAAGATTGATCTGCAGTCCGGTTACCACCAGCTAAGGGTGAGGGCCGAGGACATCTCCAAGACGGCTTTTAGATCGCGGTACGGGCATTATGAGTTTACTGTGATGCCTTTTGGGTTGACAAATGCCCCTGCCGCATTCATGGACTTGATGAACAGGATTTTTCAGCCGTTTTTGGACCGGTTTGTGGTGGTGTTTATAGATGATATTCTGATCTACTCCCGGAGTGATCTGGAGCACGAGGAGCACTTGAGGACCGTGCTGCAGCTTCTGCGAGAGAAGAAGCTGTATGCTAAGTTCAAAAAGTGCAAGTTTTGGCTCCGGGAGGTCGCCTTTCTGGGTCATGTTGTTTCAGCTGCTGGAGTGGCGGTGGATCCGGCCAAGGTGGATGCTATTCGAGATTGGCCGAGGCCGACGACTATCACCGAGGTGCGGAGCTTTCTTGGTTTGGCGGGTTACTATCGGCGTTTTGTGGAAGGCTTTGCGAAGCTTTCCTCTCCCCTCACTCGTCTGACTAGAAAAGGAGTTAAGTTTGTTTGGAGCGAGACTTGCCAGAGCTGTTTTGAGGAGCTGAAGCAGAGATTGATGACCGCCCCAATCCTTGCCCTCCCTGTTATGGGGGAAGGATTTGTGATTTACAGTGATGCCTCACATAGTGGTCTGGGGTGTGTGTTGATGCAGCAGGGTAGGGTGATTACCTATGCTTCGCGGCAATTGAAGGACTATGAGAAAAATTACCCTACTCATGATCTGGAGTTGGCAGCGGTGGTGTTTGCTCTGAAGCTGTGGCGGCATTACTTGTATGGTGAGCATTGCGAGATATATACTGATCACAAGAGCTTGAAGTATCTGTTCACCCAAAAGGAGCTGAATTTGAGGCAACGCCGGTGGTTAGAGCTGCTAAAGGATTATGATCTGAGTATCCTTTATCACCCCGGCAAGGCCAATGTTGTGGCGGATGCTTTGAGCAGGAGGACGAGTCTGAGCTTATTGATCTCGCAGCAGGCGCCGTTGGTCGAACAGATGAGGCGATTACAGCTGGAGGTAGTATCCCCTGGGGTCTCTGCTAGACTCATGTCTATGGTCTTGCAACCCACTCTGTTGGAGAGGATCAGGGACACTCAGAGTGAGGACCCCCACTTGACGAGGATCAGGACGCAGCTTCAGGCGGATCAGACAGGGGATTTTTCTGTGGATAGCTCGGGAGTACTGCGGTACAGGGACCGAGTGTGTGTGCCTTTGGATCAGGGGATTAGAGATCAGATTTTGAGGGAGGCCCACCATACACCTTATACCGTCCACCCTGGAGGTACTAAGATGTATAAGGACCTCAAGGCACAGTTTTGGTGGCCCGGAATGAAGCGGGACATTGGGAGATTCGTAGCTCACTGTTTAACTTGTCAGCAAGTGAAAGCAGAGCATCGCGTCCCTGCTGGCAAGTTGCAGAGTCTTCCAATTCCCGAGTGGAAATGGGACCACGTCACTATGGATTTCGTCACTGGATTGCCGAGGGCGCAGAGCGGGGCAGATGCGATCTGGGTTATTGTTGACAGACTCACCAAGTCGGCGCACTTCTTACCAGTTCAGATGACTTGGTCACTGGAGTATTTGGCACAGTTATATTTGGATGAGATAGTGAGGCTTCACGGCATACCTGCTTCGATTGTGTCAGATCGAGACCCGAGATTCGTGTCACGCTTTTGGGGGAGTTTGCATTCTGCATTGGGGACTCAGCTCAGGTTTAGCACCGCTTTCCACCCACAGACCGATGGGCAGTCAGAGCGCACCATACAGACCCTCGAGGATATGCTTAGAGCGTGCGTTATGGATTTTGGAGGAGGGTGGTACCGGCACTTGTCCTTGGTTGAGTTCGCGTACAACAACAGCTATCAGGCGAGCATCCAGATGGCTCCGTTTGAAGCGTTGTATGGACGCAAGTGTCGGTCTCCCTTATATTGGAGTGACGTGGGTGAGAGGAGGACTTTGGGACCGGAGTTACTTTTGGAGGCAGAGGAAAAAGTCAGGATTATTCGCCGGCATCTTGAGACAGCCCAGAGTCGTCAGAGGAGCTACGCGGATACTCGACGGCGAGACCTGGAGTTTCAGGTTGGTGATCATGTCTTCTTGAAGGTCTCGCCCTCGAAAGGGGTCCGGAGATTTGGAGTACGGGGGAAGCTCAGTCCCCGCTTTATTGGACCCTTTGAGGTACTTGGCAGAGTTGGTCCTGTGGCATACAGAGTTGCCTTACCCCCGCGCCTGGCCGGAGTTCATGATGTCTTCCACGTCTCAGCTCTGAGGAGATATGTTTTTGACCCGTCGCACGTGATTGACTTCACTTCGTTGGAGATCGGCGAGGACTTGGTCTACGAGGAGCGCCCGTTGCGGATTCTTGCTCGTGAGGTGAGGGAATTGCGCAATCGGGCCATTCCTTATGTGAAGATCCTGTGGAGCAATCATGAGGAGCGAGAGGCTACTTGGGAGCTGGAGACAGAGATGAGAGATGCCTACCCCTTCTTGTTCGAGGCTTCTGTTTGAGGTACGTCTGTTTGTTTTCCTTGTTTCGGGGACGAAACTTTTTTTTAGTGGGGGAGGATGTAGGACCCCTGAACCCTCATGCAGCTTTTTCCCGTGAATCCACTATTTAAATACCTGTTGATGGTGTATCTGGCCCATAGTGCATCAAAGGGATGCCACAGATGGACCCAGTGAGCTTTGGTTAGCTGTTTTGGCCTTCGGCTGCTTTTGCCGAATTTTAGAAAAGGATTTAGGCCAAACGGAGGGTGGATTTGGATTCAGCGCGGAAAAACGCTTGAGAATGGCTTTTTGTTTGCTCAATTCTGAGTCCGGATGTCCAAAAGCGGACTCCCGGAAGTTTTGGCAGTTTTTGGCGCTTGCGGGAGCCTCCGGCAAATTTTGGAGGCGGAATTTGGCAAAACGGACCTCGTTTTTGGAATCAGCGCGCGAAAACGGTCAAGTTGGGCTATTTACTTGTTGATTTTGAGCTTGCGGGTACTGTTCACGCCGGAACAGTGTCGCCGGCGATCGCCGGCGGCGGCCAGCGGCGGCGGGCAGCGTCGGCGGGCGGCGGCGCCGCCGCGGGCAGGCGACTGAGGGCGCGGGCAGGCGGCTGAGGGCGCGGGCAGGAGCGCGGTCCACCGCGGGGGTCGTGCACCGGAGGCGGGCCACGTGGCGCCTTCCGGTTGGCCGGCGCAGCAGACGCGGTCCACGGAGTTTGGGCCGGGTGCACGGTAGACCGGGTGGACACGTGGCGAGGTTTGGTTGGTTCGGTGTTGTGCTCCCGGTCCACGCAACCTGCGGAGTGGTTGACCGGGGCAGGTGGCCGTACGGCGGGGCAGGTGGCCGTACGGCCCGGGTCAGCCGCGACGTGCGCGGTCCACGGCGCGACGTGCGCGGTCCACGGCGCGACGTGCGTGGTGCACGGTTTGCCGGGACACGTGGCGCGTCGCCATTTGCGGGCGCAGGTGCTCCGGGTGCAGCGGGGCTCGGCGGTGTGGTGGGCTGGGCCGTGTGGTGGACCGGGCCGCACTGTGCGCGCCCGGAAATCATGGGCCGGGCCGCACTGTGTGCGCCCGAAACTTTTCGGGCGCCCGGAAAATGGGACATGTTGGGTATTTCTTCAATTGTTCTTTTCAGCCTATATAAGCCACCAACCCGAGCTCCACTCTTTCCTCTTTATCTCCCAACCCATTCACCTTCTGCCCGAGCACCCTTAAGCAAAGTTTTTCATCTCTAAGTGCTTGATCTCCCTGCCAAGTTTCAAGAGTTTTGGAGGCACGAATCCCGAGGTTCCCCATTTTACGGTGCGGCGCGACGTTGCTTTCTAGTGTTCTTCTTCGGCGCAGCGATAGTATTTTTGCTCCCCTGGGCTACCCCGACATCATTTTCTTGTGATTCTTGCACCAGTAGACTCCTAAGAGGTAGGACTTCATCTTTCGTTTTGGTCGCGCTTTCCCGTTTCGAGGTTTTGGCACGGATCCCGAGGCAAACAGTGACCCCATTTTCTGTGTGGATTTACTTGACAGCAGCGGAGTATTTCGGCCATATCTTTGCGCACGAGCGTCTGACGGAAACGAGCTTATACAACTTTTTCATCTACGGATCGCAAGGAACGCGCTCGTATTTTTATTGGATTTTTGTGAATTTTATTTCGAGGTGAAAATTACTGTTTTCTCAGTGAACAGTAATCAGTCCTTAATACAGATTTTTGTATGAGTGTGCCCCCTTGCCGAATTTTTATCTTGATGTGCAGAACTCGGATTTGGGCGTGCAAGGTACCGTTGCGAAGCTATCGACGCGAGGATCGCCGTGATATTTTTATTGGAATTTTCTGGGCAATTTCTGCAGGTGATAATTTAACAGTTCAGAATTCGAGGTTGTATGTGATTATTAGTGCTATAATTGGGAGCCTAAGTGTAATTAGTGAGCTTTGTACTGTACCAGGAATATTTCGGGTGTGCTGAAATTGTGGAAGCAAGGATTTGGAGTTTTGGTATTTTCTAGCTGTACGGACTTGGACAGTTGCACTTCAGGTGGGTGGTTGTTGTACTCCTCTCCTTTGTTATGCCCACTAGGAATATCAGAGTACCCATGTATTGACGATGCTAAATGTGTTGATTGGTAGACTTGCATGCTCTAGGAAATTAATTATTGGTTATTTGGATCCTGATAAATTATTGTTAGAATGATCACCTGATTTTAATCGCTTAACTAATCTGGACTGTATGCTTGGAGACAAATAGGAATTGAGGACTGCAAAACTGATAATTTTTCATATGAGACTGTCACCCTGGCTTATGTCACTCTAAATTATTTATTCTTGGAAATTGGACAAAATGTTGGAACAATGCATGATTAAATTGATCACATAATTATGTCATCTTTTACTGCTACACTATTTTTGGGACTTGACTTAGGAGAAACCATGCATTTGCTCTTTTCTTCTTCTATTGTTGACACTTGCGGCTTAGTCGCTCAGGTTCGAGCGTCTGTTGGACAGTGTAGTCAGGTATTGGGGATTTGGGACAGGTTGGGTTTATGTCAGGGTGTTGCGGCGACCACGGATCTTGGGTGGTTGACCGGGTTGTTACTATTGCATCAGATTGGGTGTTTTGGGGATCGGGCTATCTTTAGTGGAGGGTTTTTCCCACTTCCTTGAGTCTCGATCCAGTCCTGCTATTATGAGACAGTGGTTACAGTGATACTTGATACAGTGATACTTGATACAGTGATACTTGACACAGTGATACTTTACTCGTGTGGGTCGCTCCCCTCGAGTGCCACTCCGGAGTAGGCTTTCCACGGTGCAGAGCGCCGGGCACCATGCTGGTTTCTTGAGTTCGACAGCAGAGCAGGCAGTGCCAGTGTTCACTGGCTGTCAGATTGGGTCATTATGACAGGCTTCTTGATTCTGATGCATCACTTTCTCCATCCTTATTGGTTGGTCATATAGAGGCATATTAGGGATAGCACTTTATCAGTTGCTTCATTTATCTGCATCCCCTTTCTTTTTCTTTCCCTTTTTGCCTCTGATCACCTGGTGGGCATATCTGAGCTGAGGCTTTACCCACTAGGGGAGGCTACTGTTTATAGTAGTACTTACCCCCATTGTTTTTCTGGTTTCTTTCTTTCCCCTTGTTTTGCAGAGTCCTCAGTGGGAGTTGCTGGGCCGTCAGCAACTGATCGAGGTAAGCGGATTGCGGACTAGATAGAGAGCCACCGAGGGTCGTAGCTGGAGATTTTTGGGTACCAGGACTTCTCAGACAGTTTTCTTGTATTTCTTTTGGGGACTGGCTTCTGCCAGCTGTTTGTATTTTAGTAGTGAGCTGGGAGAGACATCTGTATTTTATTTTACTGTTGTACCTTTTACTTCCAGCACCTGTCTGAGATACAGTAGTTTTAGTTTAGCTCTGATTATTATGCTCTTTTATTATTATTTCTTATCTGAGCAGGTCACCGACGCTTCGTGTATGTGGGAAATACCGCATGCACGGCGGATCTGTGGACGGGCCCGGGTTCTGGTTTACACCCGGGGCGTGACAACAAGATCTCTCTCTATACAAACGGACAGAGTCTCCCCTGTATATGTACGGCGTCGCATAAAAAGATATATCAATCACAACCAATTTTTCATACATAAGGTGCTAAATAAAGAGATAAGCTAGTCTTTGGATTCATACAAAAGAATATTGCCCACCGCATACTCCAAGTTGAAAGGATAAAGCCACAAGGTTTAAAATAGTGCCTATCCGACACTCAGTTTTGAAAACAAATTTCACAACCATTTTATCGTTTTGAAAACTTCCACATTCCACATGCAATCACACGACAATAAAACCAAATCCAAAAGACTACTATCCATCCACATAGTCCATATGTCCCACATCCACATCACAAGGTATCCACATTACGCAATGTCCATATCTCATGCAAATAGTATCAACCAAATGTAATGATCAGAAGGGAGGAGTAAATGTCACCAAAATGACGAAGAGCCGAATCACTCCCAATCCAGAGCCTCTCCCCCGTCCCCGTCCGAACCTGTCACATAGTGAAAAATCAGTGACAAAAATATAGGAAGACAAAACGAATATCCATAATCATATGCGAATGATAGGTACAAGAAAGTAAACAGGACATCAAACCATAATCCGGAATATCCGAACCATTCGTATAACCTCCTTCGTCCATAGACCGAAGGAAACCTTAAGCCTGCTCAATCCTTTGGTGCCCTTTTTACCTCCCCGTAGAACCTTAGAGGGCCCCTACGTAAACACCACGTAGAGATCACGGGTCCTTAGACCAACTTTTCCGGAAAAGTACACTCTTGCGGTGGCCAAACTGCTGGTGTACATGAGTGCGCCATGAGCTTATCGCTTCTTTAGTTGCGTACAACTTTGCGATACCTTTCACGATCCCATACTTGTGGAATAAGATGCGGTACCTCTCATGATCCCATACTCGTGGAATAAGTCACGGTTCACCTCACGATTCCATACTCGTGAAATAAACCGATAAGTCAAGTAACCGTCCTTGTCCCTCACGTATGTAACGTTCCGTCACTACAGCCGTGACAATGTCCTTTACGAATGTACTGTTCCGTCACAATAGCTGTGGCAATGTTCTTTCTGTTATTTTAAAAAAAGCAATATCGAAAACAACAACAAAAGAAAGATGGTTGAACCATGCCGTTCAACAACGTCCCCAACCTTGGTTTAGTTATCCACCTCAAATGGCGATGAAAACGATGTTCCAAAAACCCTTCCGAATCTCCTCAACCTTGACCGGATGAAAACTACACCAAAAACCATCGTTAAAAACACACCTATAACACAAATTCGTAAATCGTATGTCAACCCGGGCTTCCGACGGTGAAAACGGTGAGAACATCGCAACCGAAAACCAATTCCATTAACGGAAACCCGAGCCCACATCAAAACCGTACATCGTGGTTCAAACTGAAAATCCCACGGCCAAAAACCCAACCAATCCCAACAATGGCGGAGACCAAACAACCCCAAAAACTCGAAAACGGAGCGAAACGGACCGAAATCCGCGTCAAAACGAGCTACCGGGCCTTCAGGCTAGGCGCTAGTGTGATGACCCGGATCTCTGCGAAAGTCTTACGGAGTGAATTGTGGCTTCTGGAGGCCTATGATGTGTGTTGGAGATGGTTGCGCGCAAATCGGACCTCAAGATTAGACCCAGCGCGAAATTTGAATTAAGAATACCTGTCGGGATGCCTTCGACAAATTTTAGAAGTGGAATTTGGCAAAACGGACATCGGATTTGGACTCAGCGTGCGAAAACGATGAGAATGGACTATTTACTTGTATTTTTCAGAGCTCGGATGCCCAAACACGGATTTCGAGGCATGGTTATTGTTCCGGCGGCCGGCGGGCAGCGCCGGCTGTTGGGTTATGTCTATTATGGATTTAAATAGGAAAAAAAATACCTAGAGGGGAGTGAATAGGTGTAAACAATAAACACTCAAAAATCTTTACGTAATAAAATCCAATGCGGAAAAATAAATAACACGCAGAGATTTTACGTGGAAAACTCCATAACAGGAGTAAAAAACCACGGGACCGATAACACGGTGAAATCCACTAGAATTAAACACGTACAAGGTGATATAACGCACTCACAGACGACTCAACCTTTTTCCATACGCTCCTAGTTGATCTTCTCCGCTCGCTCCGCAACGCGCCTCGAATCCACGATTTGCGTCCAACGCCGAATCCACGGCGTCCAACGTCGAGTCCACGACGTCTGACCGAATCCACGGTCTTCACCAAGTAGCACGTCTCGAATCCACGAACGTACCTCGCTCCGAATCCACGAGAGCGGTAGCACCTTGAATCCACAAGGCCACGCGAGTCCACGCGCCGATTTTTGGTAAAATCGTTGTTTTTGGTTGGTGATGATCCGCCGAATACTTAGATCAAAGATAGATCGGAAATACCATCTAAGTATTCATTAATTTGATTCATCTCAAAATCTGAGTTTGATAACCTAGAATCAAATTAATCCATATAGAAGAAGAAACATGAAATAGATCTAATTTTTCCTTTCTTCTCTATATGTGTGGATCTTTCTAAGTTTTTCTCCGTTGATATTTTCCAGTCATTTCCCGGAGTATAAAACTTAAAAATGGATTCCCTTCGGTCTCACAAAAGAAATGAGATTAGGGTTTATTTATAAGTTAGAAACCATTGGAAGAGGATAAGAATCAAAAACTAACTTTATCTGAAAATTTTCGGGTCGACGGTCCGGACTGGAATAATGCGATCCGGACTGTCGTCATTAAACAGACTTTTTCCAGAAAACCACGTTCGGGGTCCGGACTGAAGTAATCACGGTCCGGACTGTTCATGCAGTTTCTGCAAAATCCACGTTCGGGGTCCGGACTAAACAAGATGTATTCCGGACTGGATTTGCGCATGAACTACCCTATGTTCGGAGTCCGGACTGTAGTACCCTGATCCGGATCCTGAACATATAACATGTCCAGTTTTTGATTTTTATGCGATTAAAAATCCATCTAAGTATTTCTACACTATAAGAAGTATTCGGCTCATCAAACTTATTTAGTTAAACGTACCTGATCCTTTTGAATTCTTCTTTCTTGAGATTGAGGTATATGATCCAAGCTTTTTTATTTTCAATCTTCAAGACTTAACCACTTTCATGAAATACGCCAAGACAAATTCCTTAACAATCTCCCCCTTTGGCGGTTTCATGACAAAACATAGATCCACTTAAGAAAATTCAAAAAGATATTTTTGTTGCTATCACCATACAACAAAAATTTACATTTGAGATCCAAATAAAGTAAATACACGAGATAAACTCCTAAAACAGACTCTAGACTTAGACTTCTGTACTCTCTGCAAAAGAAATAATTCTTGACAAAAGAAACCGTTAGATACCTCAAGAATTTTTAGCATTCAAAACCAAACAGAGAGATAGAGTTTATACTCACCATGACATTTATATACTCAGATATGTATTAAAATACCAATTAGAAATAGACATATCTTCTAAGCATTAACATCCAAATGTCATAAGTTTGTTAGTCAACAACAACTTGTTAGTAATATTACATGCCTAAATAGTTAGTCGAATAGTTAGTCGAGACATGCAATAATCAAAATACAAAACCAAAGTTGAGTTGTTGTATACTTACCTCCAAAGTTCAAAGTTCAAAGTTCAAAGTTCTCACATCTCACATCACATTGTTAGTGTTTAACCAGTTCAAGTCTCTCTCCCCCTTTTTGTCACTAAACTGAGCCAAAATTACAAGAATGAAAGGGAGTTAAAAGTTCAAAAAGAAAATGTAAGAACTAAGACTAAAACCTGCAAAACAAAAGATTAAAAAGAATCAATTGTCCGACTCTGAGTCCTCAGAGCTACTACAGCCCATCTTTGAAAACATCTTGTTCATCAACTTTTTCATCGAAGTGAACTTCTTTGTCAGAGTGATTTGGGCTGCGGTGATGAGTTCAAGCTCATCAGAAATACGCTTCTGCTCTTTAGTGATTTGTTCTTGTTCAAACGATAATCATTGCTGCTCCTTATAAATTGACGTGACAGACGCTTCATCATCTGACATGGGTACTTGCCGTGAAGGTGATGCAGAAGTGCCGACGGAGGGTTTCTTCGCGCACGGAGGAGTTGGAGTGGCATGAGGCAGTTTATGAAAAGACTTAACTACTGTCAAATCATTAATCATACCTAAGCAGTGTTGATAACTTGTAGAGCTGATATCAACCTGGAATTTCTTCAAAATCCTTATTATGATTAATGGAAATGGTAGTCTTTCCGTGGGATGAGGATGCTCAACGTACCTTGTCATCCTATTCCAAATTATGTATGGAATATTGATATTCAAACCCACTGCCTCTGACGGATGTCCTATGAAATATAAGAATAGCATTCGATCCCATCTTAGGACTTTCGTCTGCATGTTTGGAAGAATATTGTAACAGATGATGAAGTTGAGGAACCGGTACTCAAGTCGAAGTTCTTGGACTTAATAGAATTGCCAGTTGACTGAGTTTCCTCCAAGCATATTCCCCTCACAACAGTTTGCCACATCATGTTTGTTAGACTCCTTCCTTTCAAGTAATTGATCCCTGACATGCTAGATTGCATCCCTAAGACTTCACCAATTAATTGTGGAGCTATTTTAAGTCTTGTCCCTTGGACGTTCGTATAAAACTCCATTGGACCGTTTTCATTTTCTTGAAGGTACCGTGCATTTGTGTAGAAGGTTCTTACCCGATGCAAACAGTATCCAAGCATTTCCGAAAATCTGCACACTTGAAGGAGATTGGCCTGTTCAATCAAATTTCCAAACGCCGGGGAATGGTCTCGAAGAGCACCAATGTTAACGTGTCTTTCTCCAATACATTCTCGATTTTCAAAAGCCTTAAGTCGGTCTGTATTAATAGACACGTGTTCCTCACGGGGTGGAGAATCATGAGCCATTGGTTTGTCAATTTCAATTCCTCGTGCTCGTCCTAACCGTCGAGCTACTCTCTTTCTTTTCATTGAGATAGACGATGATGGCATTGGAGCTTTGCCTTTTTCCACAGTAGTAGGTGCTGTCTTTCCCTTTAGTGAACCAGGGGACTTCCCTTTTGATTTAACAGGCGTTGTGTCCTCGTCCATTAATTCATCCCAGTTCACATCTTCCTTCTCAGATTCCGTCTTGAAGTCGTTTACGAGGACAAACTCATCTTTTCGTAGAGTTTTCTTCGCTCTCTTTAATTTGTTCGTTGCTCTTGTGTGTACCATAGCAACCAAAAGAACAATTATCCATGTGAACACCATTGTTGCTATTGCCTGTGAACGTGAGAAACCTGCTAGCAAAGACTCAAGAACACGAAAAAATTATTTATTTTCAAAAATTTGAAAAATTGTACCTAAACAATCATTATCATGTAGAGAGACTAAGAATCAAATTAGTTTTGCAAAAAGAATTTTAAAAATAGATTAATTCCATGATTTTTAAAAATTCTCATTATATGCCCTAAAACCGAATTTTTAAAAATCGAGGCCTAAAAATCCGTTAATCAAGAGAATAATAAGCATATAAACAAAACTAATCTACTCAGAGTTCTTATTTCAAAAGAAATTTGACCAAAAACTAATCAAAAACGAAAAAGATACAAGATTTAAATGCACGTTTTGAGAAACTTGAGAAAAACTGTGAAAAACCTATGTTTTGATCATGAAAACTTACTTTGATCCGAAGAACTCGAGTCAGAAAGGCTCCAAAATGGTTATTTTCTAGTGAGAGAAGCTCTGGAGATTTGGAAACAAAAGTTTGTTGTAAAAAGAAATCAAAACCCTTTTGTTTCTTATAAAACCCTAGCCGCGGTCCGGAACGACTTATGAATCCAGTCCGGATCGGCTACCCGCAGAGAATTCCTGCGTTCGGGATCCGGAACAGGAATTCCAGTCCGGATCGGCTCCAAACTTTTTTTTCAGAAAAATTTAGAAAAATTCTAGAAAATCCAGAAAAAGATTGTAAGCACTTTTGTGTATCAACTTTAAACAAAATTCATCGTTTCATGTCAAAAGAAATAGATTATGCTAAATCTATCAATAATATCCAAGAAATGAAACAAATATTTATGAACATTAAATCCCTTAAAGTTGAACAAGTTCAATGACATCTATCACGATCTTATGAGTAATGCGTTTATCAAATCATCAATATAGTAAAGAAGATGAAACACAAAGATCGATAGATGTTTGAAATCCCAAATATGTTAGATAATATATCTAGTCAAATTTTTGAAGGTAGTGACTCTTTGAGCATCTTACAATAAAATTTCCACCTTATACCAATCTTGGAATTTGACAGAGTCAAGTATTTCAAAAAGCATTTTATCTAATCAACTCGAAAAACCATGCTTGGTATACATGTGGTAGCTGCACACAGTACTCGGACGACCGAGATGGTAGCTCTTTCCTCCATGTGGTGGTAGTTTTCACACTCCTCATTGGGATGTAACTCTTTCCACATCTTTTGAGCATAACAATGTAAATGTACTCCCCCTCAATTGGCTATCAATTATTTAAGATATAAGGTATTCAACCAAAAATTGATCTCGATTTCATACTTGACTCAATTGTCAAATAGGATAAAAACTATACCAAAAGATCATTTGAGAGAGAAATTAGCTTTGATCAAAAATAGATGACTTAATTGACATAAATGATCATTGCATCAAATGAATTATTATGATATACAAAGCATAATAAATTTCTAAATATATGAAAGGATGCAGTTAAAGTCAATTATACTAATGTAGTAATCCGGATATTTTATTTTTAATAAATAAAATAAAAGATGATTTTCAGCCTGGGTTCGGATCCAAAAGATTTATATTGACCTACTTGGTCAAACGCCTGTGTGCTAGTTGCACGAATTACGAGACAAAAAGGCTAATTTTCAGTCCGAACATAATTTTGCAGATCCGATTTGACCGTTGCGATCGTCTCGTCGAACTGAGCGATTTTCATATTCAGTACTTTTCGATCCGACGGTCGGATCTTCCAGAAATTAAAGAAGAAGGAATCAAATTCGCGACTAATGGAACAGTAAACCCCCTGCACAGCGTTTTAAGTTATTACTGTTGATGAACAGTAACTTCAAGTTTTGTGACTCTGTCGACTGCAACGTGGATTATTTTACTGTTCGGAGTCCAAATTCAGTGATCCAGGTAGTCATTTTTATTGGTCTCGTCGATCCGGACGCAATGGCGCAGACAAAAATTTCGTTTGACGACCCTGGAATTTTGAAAAGTGTGGAAACTGTAATTTTGGACAGTTTTTATGGACCCAAAAATTATCCGGACACCGTGTCGAAAAATAAAAATCATTGTCTTAAAGGTTTCGACGTGCCGGACACACTGGCGCAATCCCTTTTTCGTTCTGACGAGCGGAACGCCTCGAAAAACGTAAAATGCAAGAAAAGTGGGGTTATTTTCGAATTAGTAAGTTGGGGAGGGGTTTATGTGCAAAAAGGGAATTACAGACATGAGGACTAAACTCCAAAGCTTGAGTATAGAAGGGGGGTCTTTGAAATTTTGCCTTTTACTCATGCAAACTCATGCAGCAGCGTGCTGCGACGCCTCGTTCCCCTCCCCCACGCGCGAAGCCGTTCCTCAATGCATCTGGAAGCTTCGCTCGTTGCTTCTTCATCTCCCCCGCAGCCGTACGCCGCCACCACCTTCCCCAGAGCAACCGCGAGAGAGAGAGAGAAAGCCACCCGAGTTGGTTTCCTCTCGGATTGAAGTTGGTAACCCACTTGCAAGTCTGAGGTTGGGCTCAAGCTTCGACTGGAGGGGTCTTGGTGGTGTCCGCGACCGAGCCAAGGTAGTCCCGACCTCGGCCGTCGCCGCGCCGCCGCGAGTCATCATCTTCTCTCCAAGTTTTCCGGCGAGGTAAGATTTATTTAAAAATTTTAATATTTTGATCCGGGGAAGTGTGGAAGATGTTCCTGACGTCGAGTGCTCCCTCTGCGTGAAGTCCGGGTCATCGCCGTGCCTCCGGTAGCCGGCGGAAGAACCTTGTCGCTGGAAAAGCGTTATTTGGCCGATCTTGGGTCCGGGAGGAATTGGACCGTTGGAATCTTGATCAGACCGTTGATCTTATTCCTTTTGGTGACTGCAAGCCTTCCCCAAAGGTCCGTGCTGATCGGACGCGGATCCTAGCCGCACGAGCCAACCCTAACTTTCGGGTTTTGAACACTTCGCCGGAGTGCCTTCTTCCGGCGCCGCCGCTCGTCCCCGCCGCCGGCCAACACCTTAGGAAGCTCCACCGCATCACAGGGAGTGGTCTGGTCCAAGTTGGAGGACCTCTCGTGCTCCGGCATGAAATCCGCCATTAATGCTCTCTCGAGCTTGGCCGAACTCCGCCGCCGGCGATTGCCGGGGCTCTGCGCGATGGGAAAGTGGCCCAGGTATGTTTGAAGGGTTGAATAGATGCTTTTCATGCATTTGCATGTGAGACTTAACGTAGGTCTTCTTTCCTCCATTGTTGCACCATTAGTGGTTGCCCGAGCTCCACCAAGCATGGCCGGGGTTCGTCGCCGCCGCCTCTGGTCGCCGGCTAACCGATCAGGTAACCTCTAAACCTTGTATTCTAGCTTCTTATTCATCTTAAAAGTCCCAGGTTGTGTCCCTATTGAGAACAAGCTCGGGAAAAGCTTAGTTGCTTGTTTTAAAATTGTGCCTATAAGGTGTTCGATGAAATGTTTCAAAGAAGATAAGTTTGGAATTAAACTTCGAGAAAACTACGAAAGATGCTACACACACTCCCCTGAGCTTGATGCTCACTTCAGACCCAATGTTGGCTGTGTGGATTGGTGTGTGGGGCATGGTTGAAGTGTTAGAGAGCGAGGAACGGGGATCTGGTTGATCCATCACTTTTGGACTGGAAAGGAAGTGAGCCCTGGGATCCTGGCACTGTCCAGAGACTTTATCATATACAAAGTTTTTCGGTTTGATGATCGGATTAAAAGATATAGATAAAACAACCTTAAATTGTAATAATTGAACAAAAGGATGTTCCGGGCTATTAGCGAAGCCGCGACAGTGGATTCCTGGCTATTTTGGGGTCACTGGACGCGATGCTCGCGTTAGATTTGGTGTTTGAAGTCTCGGAGAAACAAAAATACAATTTGGCTATGTCAGAGAGGGATTTTATGGGCCAAAGTTTTCCTAGAGTCCCGTGCTGCACCCAAATGGTGAGCACGAGCTTCGTCATGTCATAACGGACACGCTGAAACTTACGGCGCTGTCATCGGATTTCTGGTTTGGAAGAACGAGCGAAAACAGCGCACAAATGACGCTAAAAATGTAAATTCTAGAAACCCTAGGGGTCTAAATGCAATTTTGGCACTGCATACTGTTTAGAACAGTGTATAAATGTTTCCTAAACTTTTCGTTAGGATTCCAACGGCTCCCGTTGAGCGGAAATCGGATAATGGTTCGAAAATCGGCAAAATTATCGATTTTTCGACGTCCCGGTGGCAATCGCGTAATTTGAGAAATTACGGCGGTTTCACCAAGCCGACTGTTGAGTCCCAGTAGAATCTGGTTGAGCCAGCGGCTAAGTTTTAAAGCCTAAATCTCCCGGAAATCCAAAAGGAATTCCCGGGAGGGGCAATTTGATAATTTTACCAAAGATGGGATATAAGATTAAATTGGATCAGGTGTTGTGTCAAACATGGATGTCTAAGTAATTAAAAAGATCATGTTAGCAACAAGAATATAAAAATAATGTTGGGATAGGTGTGGTTGAGTAGTTTTTCCTAATGGTAACCTTGATTTAGGTTGGCACGGTCTTCGAGCGTCCAGTTGGAGTCGAAGGTTCGCCTGCGCATTGTCAGGTGGGTTATCTTCGGTCCGGGCTTTATCAGTTCGGCCCTCGGTGTACGGTATTGGTTGGACTCCTGTTTTTGGTAACCTAGTTTATCTTGAGCCTGTCTGCCTTTGGTTGCAATATATATTACTGATAGTTGCTTTGACTGATTGGCCATTTCGTAGTTGCACTCCTATGCTTGATTATTATATTGACCTACTAATGCTTGAGCCTGCCTTCCCTTTGATTCAGTTGTTTGCCACTTTATGCCTGATTATGATCTTCTTTAATGATCTTTACCATATCTGATGATTGGTTGTTTCCAGTGATTTTATCATTGCTCTATACATTGCCATGCCTGTTTGGTCATCTGATAGTTGAGCTTGCTTTCCTGTTGTTCACCTGTTATGCTGCTAAATACATGACTTTATTAAATAAAATGTTTTACCAAATTTCGTAGGGTCGCCTGAGTCTGTTCTTGTTTGATAGGACAAAGGCAATGCTCTGCGAGGTTTGGGATCTAAAACCTGTTTTCAAATGTTTTCTTAAAAACATGTGTTTAGTCTGCATAATTGGTTGGTCTGTTGATTGGTATATAGTTGCCTCCAGATTTATGTGATTTCCTGGATATTGGTGATACCTGAAAATTCAGTACTCCTGATCTGTGTTTTAGAGATTATTGATTCTATTCCGCATTGCATTCGTGATTGGTTGGTGTTCATCAGTTATGCTACTAAACACATGATCTTATAAAATAAATATTTTACCGAACTTTGTAGGGTAGCCTGAGTCTGTTCTTGTTTGATAGGACAAGGGCAACGCTCTACGAGGTTTGGGACCCAAAAACCTATTGTTTTCAAAGGTTTTCTTAAAAACATGTGTTTAGTTGCATAAGGGGTTAGTCTGTCTGATTGGTTGTTAGATGTTGAGCTATGCCTGTTATCAGTTCTATTCTGCCTTACATGATTATTCATAGTGCCTCTGGTATTTATATCTTATCCTGGAACATTTCCATGTTGGATTGGTGAGCTTGCTTGTTCTGCTGATCAAATGATACACTGCTGAACACATAGATTTAATCAACTGATGTTTTTACCGAGCTTCGTAGGGTCGCCGGAGTCTGTTCTTGTTTGATAGGACGAAGGCATTACTCTGCGAGGTTTGGACCTAAAACCACCAAGCTTCGTAGTGTCGCCGGAGTCTGTTCTTGTTTGATAGGACGAGGGCAACGCTCTTCGAGGTTTGGACTTTTCAAAACAGTTTTCTCAAAAATATGTGTTTGGTTTTGTATTGTTTGGTTGGTCTGCATGATTGAGTTGAGATTTGCTGTTGATCTTATGCTGAGTTGAGATTTGCCTTGATCTTGCATATGAGTTGAGATTCAGTTGATTTGTGCTTGCATCCCAGTGGGGATTTCCCGGCTTGTTGCCGATTACCCGGTCAGTGGACCGTGAGCTTGAGCATTTGCATTTGATCGCCCGCACCGTTGTACTTCACGAACATCAGCGGAGTCATGACCCGCAGCGATGTTCTTTACCGGTAAAGTGGTTAGCAGTTGCGACCCGTGACCCTAGTTTGGGGAATGTCAACCAGGTGGTGCCAGGTGGGCAGTTTGCCTGAGGTCTTGTGGGACCAATATGGTGGCTTGTAATTGGGTATTTTGAGTTATCCTATGTTTGATGCATGATTCTGATTGTTTAACCTGCTCTAGTTATAGCCTGCTTTTGTCATGATACATGATTATCCTGTTTTCAATTCCTGGTTTAGTTGATGATATTCGTTTATTGATACCTGCCTATTCACTTATTCAGCATGCTTGATTCATTATATTCCTGTCAAGATTATACATATTCCTGTTGGTTATTCTTTTGCTTCATAAATGCTTACCTGATATGATTCTCCTGATTCCTATGCCTGTTATAGATGTCAGCCTATGCTTGCTTCAAGATTATCTAAATTGATTTAACTACAGCTCCAATTATATATCTGCTATTCCTAACCTGTGATTTTTTACTATCCTCTAGTATTGTATACCAGTAGGTACGATCTGCTATTTCTCGGCTCGTCGTGCCCACTGGGATACATGTATAGTGTATCTCACACCCCCTGGGTGAATATTTTTCCAGGTCGAGCGGGTGCTGAGATGTTGGGACGGATTGGTGAGGTATCGAGATAGGTGATCAACCCTGGACAGCCGTGTAAATAAATTAAAGGTTAAGTGGTAATTTATTTGAGGCTTTTAACCGGTAATAAGTTTAATAGTTGTAATATAGATTTTACTCTGATGTGTGCTGCCATGATAGCCGTGCATATGTAGAAAAGGCTCAATTCCAATGGGGATTGGGACTTTTCTATATATGTGGCGGTCTGTTGCGCCCTGGCTGGTTTTCAAACTCTGATTTTAATAAAAGGGAAAAAAAAAAAAAAAAATTCTAAACGCGAAAGGATGCAATTAAAGTCAATTATGACTAATGCTCAATTAATGTCCTATGTACAAAACATAGATAAGGAACAAAAACACAAAACAAAACCTAACCTAAGCAAAGGTTTCAAAAAGAGTTATTTCAAGGAAAGCATTCCAATTGCTTTACGCAAATGAATAAAACGTTTTTGATCCAAAGGTTTTGTTAAAATGTCAGCTAATTGATCCTCAGTTGAAATATATGAAAGTTGAAGAATATTTGATTCAACTAGCTCTCTAAGAAAATGATATCTAAGTTCAATGTGTTTTGTTCTAGAGTGCAACACAGGGTTTTTAGAAATGTTTATAGCACTAGTGTTGTCACAAAGAATTGTTACCGAAGTTGCTGAAATCCGGAAGTCGCTCAACACGCTTTTCATCCAAATGAGTTGGGTTGAACAACTACCCGCTGAAATATATTCCGCTTCGGCAGTCGAGAGTGCTATGCAGTTTTGCTTTTTACTGTGCCATGCAACAAGGCAATGGCCAAGATAAAAGCATGCACCACTCGTGCTTTTGATCCTGCCCAATCGGCATCTGAGTATCCAACAATGTCAAGCTTGTTCCCATAGGATACCAAATTCCGAAATTTATTGTACCTTTGATGTACCGGATGATCCGTTTCACCGCTTTCAGGTGAACCTCCTTTGGTGCTGATTGATATCTCGCGCAAATCCCAACACTAAAGGATATATCCGGGCGACTAGCCGTGAGATATAGTAGACTTCCAATCATACTGCGATAAAGTTTCTCGTCTACATTCTCACTATGTGATTCACTTCCAAGTCCCTTATGGCTAGTTCCCATTGGAGTCGGAAAATCCTTAGAATTTTCTAATCAAACTTTTTGACCAACTCCATTGCATACTTGGATTGACACAAGTGAATGCCTTCATCATTTTGTTTAACTTGTAATCCAAGAAAATATGTCAATTCGCCCATCATGGACATCTCAAATTCGCTTTCCATGGTCTCCGCGAATTTAGAAGCATCATTATCTCTTGTTGCTCCAAATACAATGTCATCGACATAGATTTGTGCAACAATGAAATTGTTTTGATAATGCTTCACAAAGAGAGTCCTGTCAGCTCCCCCTCGAGTATAGCCCTTTTCCAAAAGGTGCTTTGTCAACCTTTCGTACCATGCTCGCGGTGCTTGTTTCAGACCGTAAAGAGCCTTTTTCAAACGAAAAACATGGTTAGGTAGTTTATGGTCCACAAAACCTTTCGGTTGAGCCACATAAACTTCCTCATTTAAAAACCCATTTAAAAAGGCGCTCTTAACGTCCATTTGAAATAATTTGATTTTAAAATGACAAGCTATCGCAAACAATATACGAATGGACTCGAGTCTAGCTACAGGGGCGAAAGTTTCATCAAAGTCTATACCTTCTACTTGAGAGTAGCCTTGAGCAACTAACCTTGCTTTGTTCCTGATGATAGTACCATCTTCATTTTTCTTGTTCTTGAAAATCCATTTGGTACCTATCACATTGTGTTGCTTCGGAGGCTTCGTTAATTCCCAGACTTTGTTTCGCTCGAATTGATGGAGCTCTTCCTGCATTGCTTCAATCCAGTAGTCATCCTGAAGAGCTTCATCAACATTCTTTGGTTCGATTTGGATACATAGCATGCGAATCCGCAAACCAATTGTCTCCGAGTTCTAACTCCTTCTTGTGGATCTCCAATGATGTTCGATTCAGGATGATCCTTGGAGATGCGTAACGTTTGAGGTAAGGAGTACTCGGAGGTACACGAGATGATTCCTGCACATCAGATAAACTTGAAGAACCGTTAGATGCATCAACATTATCGAAAGAATTGTTAGAGAAGATGCATTAGCAGGTGTATCATCATCAAGAGAGATATCGAGGGTAGATTTTTCAGATTCAAAGTGAAAAGCTTCATCTACCTTAACATTTATCGATTCTACGATCGTCTTAGATTCTAAGTTAAAAACTCGATATGCTCTACTGTTTGTAGAATAACCAAGAAAATCCCTTCGTCACTTCGAGAGTCAAATTTTCCAAGATTTTCGCGATCACGTAAAATAAAACACCGACTCCCAAAGATACGAAAATATTTGATATTAGGTTTTCTACAAAACCATAGTTCATATGGTGTATTTAAAGTCCCCGGGCGCAAATACACTCGATTAATTACATAGACAGCAGTGTTCACCGCTTCAGCCCAAAAATATAACGGTAAGTTCCGGCTGTGAAGCATAACACGTGCCATCTCCTGTACGACCCTGTTTTTGCGCTCGACTACACCATTCTGTTGAGGTGTATAGGGTGCTGAGAATTCATGTTTAATGCCGTTGAAGTGCAAAAATCAATGAATTTAGAATTTATGAATTCTCCACCTCTATCACTTCTAACACGAGTAATCTTTTCATTCTTTTCAATCATAATACGATGGCAAATCTCGTGAAAAGAATCAAAAGTATCAGCTTTTTCTTTTAAAAATGCTACCCAAGAATATCTAGAGAAATCATCAACCAATAAGAAAATATACCATTTACCTCCCAAAGATGGTTGACGAGTTGGCCCCATTAAGTCCATATGCAAAAGTTCCAAAGGCCGTTTTGTACCTATGTGGTTCAAGTTCTTGTGTGCAGTCCTAGACTGTTTTCCCTTTTGGCAACCGCCACACACAATGTTTTGTTCAAAAGAAAGTTTAGGAACCCCCTTGACCACATCTTTGTTTGAAATTCTAGCAAGTTCCTTAAAGTTTATGTGACCTAGCCTTTCATGCCAAAGTGTTTCATTTTTCAAAGATGCTAGGTTACATTTTTCAGAAATTTTATTAGGAACTACATAACAATTGTTTTCTGATCTAACCCCTTTTAAAAAGAAACATGGTTCTTATCAGTTACAGTACATTCATCAGATGAAAAATTAACTGAAAAACCATTATCACAAAGTTGACTTATGCTTATGAGGTTAGTCTTAAGGCCATCAACAAATAACACATTATTCAGAACCGGGCCATCTGGAATAGCTACCGTTCCTTTTCCAACAATTTTGGAAGACCGACCATCTCCGAAAACAACAAGTCCTCCGGAGTTTTTCTCAAAAGTTTGAAAACAGTTTTTATCACCGGTCATATGACGGGAACACCCGCTATCCAGATACCAAGACGAACTATCATATGCATGCAAGGAAACATTGGTAACAAGACAAGGAAAGATTTCACCTTTGCGCACCCAAACCTTTTTGGAATGCGTCGGTAATGATCGTGAAGTTATTCTCCTAGGTGAAAGCGTCTTGTTTGATTGCTGCTCCTTGATGATCGTCTTGAGCGGTGAACTACCAAGGCTCTTTTCCTTTCAAAAATTTGCATTTGATTTTCGAGGAATCACCTTTTTGGTAGTCATTGCAAGAGGTGCTTGATGTGCGTTTGGCTCCATCTTGCAATTTCTCCTTATGTGCCCTGAAATGCCACAACGAAAACATACCTTAGTTCTTGACGATCCCGAAGAGGATGAGGTAGGCTTGTTGTCGTTGTGTCGTGAATTCCGTGTCGGAGGAGGAGATACCGACTGAGGCACAAAAACTGTCCCACTCGAACTTGGAATGTCTCCAGTTTGAGTGTATCCGAGGCCGAACGATTTGTTTGACCAAGACCAAGAAGCTTGTCCAACTTACTCCTTCCAGAAGAAAATCGCTTTAAGTCATCCTTTAGTTGGAGTATGGTCTTCGTCATTTCCAATTTTTCCTGTCGAGCCTCGCCGTAGAGCTTCAAGAAGTAATTCGCTTTATCCACCATTTCATATGTTCTTCTCGAAATGCTCATTGGACTCTTGAAGGGAAACATTTGCTTTGATCAAGTTATCCCTTTCCACTTCAAGAGCGTTTGAGAGAGAAGTTGCCCTTTTTACTTCTTCTTCGAGATCCTGCAATCTCCCTCTCAAACCCTTGTTTTGCTTTGCCAGTTTCTTTGAATCCCTCAAAAGCTTATGGTAGGCAAGAGCAAAATCTTCACCTTCAGAATTACTCGATTCATCGTCCGTTGCAATCTTTTCAACAGGGAGGAGTTGGACAATGAATCGGATGTACTTGCCATTAAGCACATGAAGGGTGAAGATGTGGACGCGTGGAATGCTGTCGCGTTGTCTTCTTCATCACTTGAGGATGACTCATTTGACGTTGGAGTTGTCATCCCAAGTGACGACTTGCATCGCCTTCTTCTTTGCCGGATTCTTGTTGGGACACTCCGTTGCAATGTGGCCGTAGCCTCGACATTTGAAGCACTGAACTTGTCCCTCTGAACTTTTCTTATCCTTTGAGAAGTTCTCTTGCTTTCTTGACTTGTAGCTTGAAGAACCCTTGCCTTTCTTCGACTTTCCGAAGGATGGAGTTTTGCTTGAATTACCCCTTCGAAAGTTGCGGCGAAACTTCCTTGTCAAGAGAGCGAGCTGCTTCTCAAAGTCCTCCATAGATAGGTTCTCGTCGTCGTCCGAGGAGGATGAATCCGCGTCTTCTTCTTTTGTTGTTTTCAATGCATAACCTGAAGACTTAGAAGAGGATGCCTTTCCAGAAGAATAGTTAGTAGGAAATGTCATTTCATAAGTTTGTAAAGCACCAACTAATTCTTCTACACGCATTTCGTCCGGGTGTTTAATTGTTTCAATGGCTGCGACCTTCGGGCGAAATCGTTCAGGAAGAGTTCTTAAAATCTTTCTTACAACTTTAAATTCTGGAATCTTCTCTCCCAAGTTAGCACATGAGTTTACGATGTCTTGCAATCGTGTGTAATAGTCTGTGAAAGATTCATTTTCTGCCATAGAAATAGAGTCAAACTTGCTCGTAAGCATTTGCAGTTTCTGAATCTTCACAAGGTTAGTTCCCTCATGCGTAACTTGAAGAACATCCCAGATTTCTTTCGCAGTCTCACATGCCGAGACGCGAGAGAACTCAGTTTGTGACAAAGCATTAAATAGAGCATTAATTCCTTTGCCATTGTAAGAAGATGAATCAATCTCTTCCTTGGTCCATTTCGACCTAGGTTTTAAGGTGCGAACATCAGTAATAATTTCAGTTGGATTAGACCATCCTAATTCAATTGATTGCCACACCCTTTCGTCGATGGAAATTAAAAAGGCTTTCATCCGTACTTTCCAGTACGCATAATTTGTTCCATCAAAGAAAGGGGGTCGATTGATGTTTCCACCTTCAACCATTGTTTACAACCCTATTCCCGCTCTGATACCACTTGTTGGGTTATGTTAATATGGATCTAAATAGGGAAAAAAACACCTAGAGGGGGGTGAATAGGTGTAAACAATAAACACTCAAAAATCATTGCGCAATAAAACCCAATGCGGAAAAATAAATAACACGCAAGATTTTTACGTGGAAAAACTCCAAACCGGAGTAAAAAACCACGGGACCGATAACACGGCGAAATCCACTAGAATTAAACACGTACAAGGTGATATAACGTACTCACAGACGACTCAACCTTTTACCATACGCTCCTAGTAGATCTTCTCCGCTCGCTCCACGACGCTTCTCGAATCCACGATCTGCGCCCAACGCTGAATCCACAGCGTCCAACGTCGAGTCCACGACGTCCGACCGAATCCACGGTCTTCACCAAGTAGCACGCTTCGAATCCACGAACGTACCTCGCTCCGAATCCACGAGAGCGGTTGCACCTTGAATCCACAAGGCCACGCGAGTCCACGCGCCGATTTTGGGTAAATCGTTGTTTTTGGGTGGTGATGATCCGCCGAATACTTAGATTAAAGATAGATCGGAAATACCATCTAAGTATTCATTAATTTGATTCTACTCAAAATCTGAGTTTGAAAACCTAGAATCAAATTAATCAATATAGATGAAGAAACATAGAATAAATCTATTGATTTCCTTTCTTCTCTATATGTGGATCTTTCTTTTTTCCGTATATTTTCCAGTATTTCCCGATATAATTATAGATTCCCCCTAAAAAGAAATGAATAGGGTCTATTTATAGGTTAGAAACCATTGGAAGAAGATAAGGATCAAAAACTAACCTTTCTGAAAATTTTCGGGACGGCGATCCGGACTGTAATAATGCGATCCGGATGTCGTCATAAACAGACTTTTTCCAGAAAACCACGTTCGGGATCCGGATGAAGTCCACGATCCGGATCGTTCATACAGTTCCAGCAAAATCCACGTTCGGGATCCGGACTGAACAAGATGTGTTCCGGATTGGATTTGCGCATGAACTACCCTATTTCGGGATCCGGATTGTAGTACCCTGATCCGGATCCTGAACATGTCCCATGTCCAGTTTTTGATTTTTATGCAATTAAAAATTCTTCCAAGTGTTTCTACACTATAAGAAGTATTCGGATCACCAAACTTATTTAGTTAAACGTACCTGATCCTTTTGAATTCTTCTTTCTTGAGATTGAGGTATATGATCCAAGCTTCTTCATTTTCAATCTTCAAGACCTAACCACTTTCACGAAATACGCCAAGACAAATTCCTTAACACCGGCAGCATGGCAGGAAGCGGAGCGCGGCGGCACGGGCGCGGGCAGGCGCATCCGCGGCGGCAGGCAGGCAGGTCCACGGGACTTGGGCGTGCACCGGGACCAGCGGACTTCGGCTTGGACACGTGGCAGGCAACAATGGGCTGGTCAACGCACGCATGGCCGAGAGTGAGTCGCGCCGGGCGCGGCACACGGTGGACCAAGACAGGCCACGTGTCGCCCGCCTATTGGTAGGCGCAGCGACCCGACTGGCCCGGCGCGGACCGCGGCGCATGCAACCCGCTGTGGACCGCGGTGCCACGAGACGCGCCGCGATTGGCGAGCGTGCGTGTGCGGGGCATGGAGCAGGCCAAGTGGTGCGCTGAGGGAGATTCGGGCGCGCACAGTATCGGGCCGCGCCGGATTCGGGCGCCCGAATCCTGCGCCCGAATCCGGATTCTCCTTTTGGGTGGGCTTGGGCTATAAATAGCCCATTTGGGGCTTCATTTGGGCTTCTTTTCCGAGCTTTCTTGAGCCCATCTTCGGCAGGGAGTTTCTTCATCAGGGTTTCTTCGATTTTCGGCATCCCGAAAATTTTTGGAAGGCGTGTCATCAGCTTCCTCCTCGACATCGCGAGCTTCGATGCACCTTTGATACCGAGTTTTTTCGTCGATGCTTCTTCCGCAAGCTCCCCAAGACTGACGGGAGGGAGTTTTTGGCCGATTTCTGCGGCATTGGTTTCACGAGAGGTAGATATTCGTTTTTCCTATTTTTTGTTCCTCTCAGTTTTGGGTTTTTATTAGGGTTTCTGGAACATCTTTGAACCCCTTTCTTGCTGGTGATTTTCATGGATAGCGGAGCTTGTCGGATTTTTATCTCCACGCTCGATTATCGAATTTCGACCTGTGAGGACTCGATCAACATATACGCTTCGCGAGGATCGCAGTCATATTTTTATTGAAATTTTTGGAGATCATCTCGCAGGTGATATTTTGGCTTCTTTCGGACTGATCTTTCCACAGAATTGTGATCGTGGGGATTTTTGTTTACCGCGATGTTTGAACTGTATCTTTATGCCCAGGAGGAGTTTTCAGGTGTTTTTGGGCTCGTTGGAATCATGGGAATCGGAGGATTATCCCCGTTCAGTTTCAGCCCATTTGGACCTTGGATCGACGCGCACTTTCAGGTGGGTTGCTTCGTCTCCAAAACCGGTGGACGGTTCTTTAATCCTATGGAATAGCAAGCATGCATGATTGTGAGATGTGTTAGGAAGCATGTTAGGGAAAGAGGCGATATTTTCCTTGTGTTGTTATTGAGATCATATCGGTTAATGATTCCTATTTGTGTTAATAATTGTTATTAAGGGAACTTGACCTAGCACCTTGTCATATGATGTATGTTCAACCAGACTAGTAGAAAACCCCCATTTGGGCTAGGTTCATTTATGCTTTAGACATCCACACTTTACATTCTATCCCTGGACATAGTGTTTTCCTCGCCCGAGTAGTGTGCCGAGTGGTCGGGATTTATCTAGTGTAGGATGCATGTTACACTCGTGCTTGGGGGTCGAGTGGAGTTTGGTAGATGTAGCTAGTCTTGTATCTGTGGTGGGAGCTGTTTGGGCAAACGGTGGTCCCGGGTTATCGAGTTTCTCTGATTTATTTGTCGTCACTATGATCGTGGCAGTAGTGTACTAGTGATAGCAGGACCTTGTGTCACGCCCCGGGGTCGAAACTGCGACCCGGGCTCGCTAACAGATCCGCCATCTGTACGGAAACTGCCGTACAGACGAAGCGTCTAACCTGCAAAAGATAGAACTACAGCTATACAGATATCAGAGCGGTAATAAAAGCTGTAATATAAAATCCACTATACAAAAGCTGAGAATAAAAACAAGTCTATCTCCCGAATACAAGATGATACAAATAGAAATCAGCCTATACAACATCTACAAATCCACAGGGGAGATAGCTAAAACTGGAAATAACAATACATGATCAACTCCCACAGTCCGGGATGGTACATCTACCTCACTCTAAAGTAATAATGCTGGTAGGGAACTATCACGCGACTCCCTGTCCTCGGTCCGTCAAGCCAGCTCGGGCAGGAACGGAAGAAAGCCTCAGCAACCTGTCACCGACAGAGGGTGTGAGAACTACATCCTACAGTAGTTCTCAGTGGGTACCGTCTCCAAGAACCACGGTCTGCCCACTAAGTCTACTAGAGGCATAAGATAACAGAAAGAAACTGAAATAATGAAGAGTAAGCTGGAAAATATCTACAGCTATCATGCCTCTATCTACTATGCTCAACAAGAAAGAACACAGATGATGGTATGCATCCAATCAATACTGACACTATGTCATAAGTACTATGCTCAAAGGTATAACCGATCTATGACATATGATATGCATACTCTCTCACATAACACCCAATCTCTATGACTGCCACATAGGGTCCAGTCAAGCCTGCGCCTGTCGACTAGGATCGCACCTACCACCACCACACATCCACATGAGGACGGGATTTACGTGGGGCGTCCTGTCAGACTATCTCAAGCGAACTCTAGTGTATCAACTAGTCGCAACATCGCAGCCTCGTCAGGCTCGGTATCATCATCGCACCCGGGGCGTAGCTCGAGGGGAGCGACCCCACCGAACTCAAGTAACTCAAGTATCTCATAACTGGCAAAAAGCCAGGCTCAGCAGGCTATAGTCCACGATCAAACAGATCGGTATCTCGATGCTCAAGCACAACTCAGTCGGAGAACCCTCCACGACTCAACCTCTCAACACCACTCACTCAAGAAAGTGCTACACAGCTGGGACCGCCGTCACTCCATACGGCTCCCACAACGACACCCCACTCATAGACGAGCAGAGCCGACTGACGCGGCAAGGTCCGAGAATCCCGATAGACCGGTGCCTAGAACCCCAATCAAACAAGAACAGACTCTAGGCTCAGCCTATCGAAGTTCTCGATTCTTTACCGTTCAGGGATTCGGCCCCTCTCGGTTAAAGTGGGCAACTATCTCAACTCAAACTCATAACTCACGGCTGGAGATGCTCCACAGCAAGAACTGCACAGAGTCCGAAAACCCCGGGAGTCTACTACCTACGACCCCAATCAAACAAGAACCGGCTATAGGTGTCGCCTCCCGTTGTTTTCGGCCCAAGACGAAATCAGCCCTTAGAACCCAGATCCCCCGCCCTGGCGGGTGAGGGAATTTAGTAAAAAGATGACCTTTATAAAGAAATATCATTTCTCCTCAACCCCCTTGGGGTGAGGGTAAAATTTACCCTTTTGAAAACTATCTTAAATTGAGAAAACCAGCTTTTATGGATTTTAGTTCTTGAGAAAATCAGTTGAAAACGAGTTTGTTTTCCGAACTCCCAAGGGTGACACCTTCGCCCAATCAAACAAGAACAAGCTCCGGCGACCCTTAGGAATACGGAAGGAAAACACTGGTATACCAAAATCATGAGAGTTCAAAAGCATTCTGGGTTCAAGGTCCTGATAGCATACGTACTCCACGATCACAACGTGGTAGTAACGAGAAAACGATGCACAACTAGAAACCCGGGACCACCGTTTACTCTAAACGGTTCCCAAACCACCAACACTGGCCTAACACAGCCACCAGACCCCACTCAGCCCCCAGGCCCGAGTGAAACACCCATCCCACAAAACTCTGACCACTCGGCCCACTACCCGGGCGAGGAACCCTATGTCCAGAAGGAAATGCAGTGTGTGGAATGTCTAAAGCATAATAGAACCTAGCCCAGATTAAGGTTCTCTATTGGTCTGGTTGAATACATGCAACATATGACGGGGGTGCTAGTCAAGTTCCAAGAAATACTTAAACTAGCATGCAATCCTATCATAATAGAATTAGAAGGAAGTCCGTAGACTTGGAGAGAAAACCAACCCACCTCTGATCGCCCCCAATTGCTTGTCGACACTTGCAATTGGGCTCAGCGGGCTTACCTGGTCTCCACGAGGTCCGCACGCAACCCGAAGTACGATGCCGGAACCCGCACGCAAAACGGAGTCACAAGGTCGCGTCCCAGTCAGATGCTAAAACTACACTGCAAACTGCCAGGAAAGAAGAAATCGCAAAATCAGTCAAAACGGTCGAAAACCAAGCATCCGGCGACGAAAAACAGCCTCCATTAGCGAAAAACAGCGCGCGGCGCGAAAACAGCCCTTCATCGGCGAAAAACAGCGCACGGCGCGAAAAACAGCCTTCATCGGCGAAAAACAGCCTCCGTCGGAGAAAAACAGACTCCGACAGCGAAAACAGCGGTCGACGGCGAAAAACAGCGGTCGACGGCGAAAAACAGCTCGCGGCGGCGAAAACGGCGGTCGACGGCGAAAAACAGCGGTCGACGGCGAAAAACAGCTCGCGGCGGCGAAAACGGCGGTCGACGGCGAAAAACAGCGGTCGACGGCGAAAAACAGCTCGCGGCGGCGAAAACGGCGGTCGACGGCGAAAAACAGCTGTCGACGGCGAAAAACAGCTCGCGGCGGCGAAAACGGCGGTCGACGGCGAAAAACAGCGGTCGACGGCGAAAAACAGCTCGCGGCGGCGAAAACGGCGGTCGACGGCGAAAAACAGCTGTCGACGGCGAAAACGGCGGTCGACGGCGAAAACACGGCCTCCGTCGGCGAAAAACTGCGACCGACGGCCTCCGTCGGCGGAAAACTGCATCCGACGGCGAAACCGACCTCCGTCGGCGGAAAAACGGAGTTGGCACGCAAAACGAGGCGTCGCCGCGATCCCGGGGCACGCCGAGCGATGAAGACGGCGGTCGCGCGGCCCAAGGAACCGGCCGCGCGACACACGGCCCAAGCCAAGCGGCGCGGGGGCTGCTGCGCGGTGCCGGAGCGCGCCGCGCAGCGCCCCTGCGGCGCTGCGCGCGGCGCCCAGCGGCGGTGCGCGCAGCGCCCTGCGGCGCTGCGCGCGCCCGCGCAGGCCTGCGCAGGCCCGCGCGCGCCCGCGCAGGCCCGCGCGCGGCCCGCGCGGCCCGCTGCGCCCGCGCAGGCCCGCGGGCGCCCGCGCAGGCCCGCGCGCGGCCCGCGGTGCCTGCGCGCGGCCCCTGCCGCGCGCGGCCATGCCGCGCGCCTGCGCGCGGCCCCTGCCGCGCGCGGCCATGCCGCGCGCGTGCGCGCGGCCTGGGAGCGCCGCGCGCGCGGCCGCGACGGCGGAAAATTCGGAAAAAATTTAAAAAAATTCAAAAAAAAATTCAAATAAATCCCAGAAAATTTTAAAATAATTTTACAACTTAATTAGCTCCAAAATTTTTCAAAAAACCTCAAAGGATTAAAATTTTCCCAAAAATCCATTTTTAGCTTCTAAAAACCCAACAAAAATTCCCAAAATCCCTTTCTTGCTCTTTTAAAACAAAACCATCTAATTCCCAAGCTCAAGATCAAATCCAAAAATTTCCAAAGCTCTTTGATGAAAACCCAAGCTCAAATCAAACTCAAAAATTCACATTCAAAAGAAAACAAAATCCAAACTTACTAACCTCAACAAGAGGAACCCCCAAACCACCTTGCTCTAGCTCCAACTTCCTCCTCTTCTTCTTCTTCCTCTTCTTCTTCTCTTCTTTCTTTCTTCTTTCTTTCTTTCTTCTTTCTTTGGGTTCCTGCTTCGTGGAGGCTACAGAGGAGGAGTGGAGGGTGGGTTGGTGATGAAGGTGAGGATAACCCAAGGTGAGGTTACCTCCCTAAAGAATAAACTACCACTTAATTAACCTTTGCTTAATTAAAACTTAATTAAGCTTATAAAGGGATTAATTAAAGGTAGCAAATCCACTTACCTCATTCCACCACCCTCACAACACCCTCACAGCCACCAAGCAAAAACCCAAATTAATTAGCCAACCTCACTAATTAAATTAATATAATAATCCAAAAAGCCCAACTCCAACTCACTTTTTGCCTTCGGGCCTTCCGCCGCCGCCCGGAACCACCCGAACCCCGCTGTAAATTGAAAGTACACGTGTCCACAGCTTTTTCTCTTCAAAAAGCTCATCCGTTGAGTCGGGGTGCTCAATTCAAAAACCGGCTCCGAAATTGCCAGTTCCGACTCACTTTTTGCCCCCGGATCCTCCGCGTCAGTCCGGAACCTCCCGAACTTCGCTGTAAACTGAATATATACCTGTTCCAAGTGTTCCCGAATTTCCGGCACTCCACTGTGAAGTCAGTAATTCCAAATCTCATCCACAATCGGCATACAAAGCCCGGAAAAATCCCGAATCGAGCTGGAGCTTCTGCGTTGATCCAAATCAACCCGGCATCAACTGTAAACTCAGATGCAACATGTCCGAGGCAATCTCACCACTCCAGGCCATCATATGTGGTCGGCGCGCTGTCCGAAGTCCCGGTACTCTACACTCTCCCCTCCTTCAAAAGGTTTCGTCCTCGAAACCAAAACACACCCCCTACCACAAGCAATCTGCATCAGGAACATCATCAACCCCAACTCTCTATTTGAAAAGCAGCCGAAAATAGCGAAAAGTCCGAAAATTTCCAAAGGACCGATGCCTTCACCCCAATCAAACAAGAACAGGTTCCAGCATCGTCTCCATTTCTGGAGTAGTCCTTTGAAATTTTTCGTCCCGTTCGCCAGTTTCGGTGTTAAAACAAGAACGCAAGGAGAGTGGTGTTGATGCTGTCCCTGCTGTGACCGCAAACCAAAACTACACTCCATCCACTCAAACCATGTAGGGGTGCAAAAACTCCAGTCTCAACAACTAGGAAGGGGGTGTAACACATCTGGTACCAAGCGACCTGCTATCCTGGCGCCCTCTAAACGGGTAGCCCAACTCATCCTCTCGATGTGGGTGGTCGTCGCCCTGGCTGCCGCGACGTCGTGGCCTCATCTGGCTGGCGGTAAGTCGGAGGAGCTCCTTCATCTGGAAGAGGTAGCGGGGGTGCTGTTGCAAGCGGCATCACTGTAAGTACTGCTCGAGGGCATGCTGCCTGAAAATGACCAGTCTGTCCACACGAAAAGCATCGCCCCTGCCTATAGTCACACTGCTGCACTGCATGTGGCCCACCGCAAATGACACACTCATCCTGATATCGCTGCTGGTGCCTCGGCTGTGGGGATCCTCCTGATCTCTGCCTCCTCTGAAATCTGCGGCTTTCAGACTGGGGTTGTGACGGCCTCGGGGGTCTCGATCTACTCGTCTGTCCAAAATCAGGCGGTACTGAATGCCTCTCCCCGGAGCTGGTCCCTGGCGCTCCGTCCCTCTCTGACATAACCGCTGTGCCTCGGGAAACCCACCGAGCACGCTCTATCGCTGCATCCAAAGTCGGTGACCGATGTGAGTGTACAAGATGATAAATATCCTGGTGCAGTCCTCTCTCAAACAAATCCACCCTCTGGGCCTCGTCGGGGGCGACATGCGGTACACTATTCAGCAACTTCTGGAACTCCCGAATATACTCCTGAAGAGGTCGATCACCCTGCTGCAATCGTCGGAGATCCCCTTCTAGTTTCTGCTTTGCACTATCGGGAAAATAGGCCCCGCGTAGCAAAGCCCGAAACTCAGGCCACGACATCAACTGAACTCCTGGCGGTCCAACTGGGCGGACTCGACGCCACCAAATCTCGGCGTCCTTTTCCAAATAGTGCGCCCCCAAATGTACCTGGTGCTCATCCTTGATGAAGAGGTTCTCAAATAATTTCTCCATTGCCGCGATCCAATTCTCAACATCCCACGGCTCTGAACTCTGCCCTGAAAATCGCGGGGGATGGAACTGGTTGATATAAGCTAGCCTGTCGATGAGCTCCCTCTGCTCTGCCTCTGTCAATGGAGCGATCTGTGACGAGGTCGACGAAGTCGCTGCTGGGGGCGCTGCTGAAGATGTCCTCTGCTCAAACAGTCTCATCAACCGATCCATATTTTCTCCTTGGAGCTTGGCTGCCTCCTCCTGGCGTCGCAACGCCTCTGTCATCTGGGCCACCTGAGCCCGTAGCTCCTGGGCCTCAATCTGCCTGGCCCGCTCGGCCTCCCGCCGCTCGGGCTCCTCATCCAAGGTCGAACGCCCTCTCGTCGCTGCACGACGTCTCGGCGGCATCACAGATAACTGCAACAAATACAAACGTCAGGACATAATAACCAAACGACCCAATCCAGCGAGAGTCTAAACTTGTTATCCTTCCAAAAGTATTATGTTGTCTGCAGCCAACATAATCACTTTGAGCGAATAACAAGCAAAATCACTCTCATCCAACTCCTTGGGAGAGGTAAAAACTCAATCAGGACTCTCGCTAAAGTCACGACTCTCACGTAGTCATCCTAATGTCCAACCACAATAGCCTAGGGTTTCTAAGTCCTCAACGACCTACAACCTAGGCTCTGATACCACTCTAATCTGTCACGCCCCGGGGTCGAAACTGCGACCCGGGCTCGCTAACAGATCCGCCATCTGTACGGAAACTGCCGTACAGACGAAGCGTCTAACCTGCAAAAGATAGAACTACAGCTATACAGATATCAGAGTGGGTAATAAAAGCTGTAATATAAAATCTCACTACTAAAAGCTGAACATAAATACAAGTCTATCTCCCGAATACAAGATGATACAAATAGAAAACACCTATACAACATCTACAAATCCACAGGGGAGATAGCTAAGACTAGAAAATCAATACATGATCAACTCCCACAGTCCGGGATGGTACATCTACCTCACTCTAAAGTAATAATGCTGGTAGGGAACTATCACGCGACTCCCTGTCCTCGGTCCGTCAAGCCAGCTCGGGCAGGAACGGAAGAAAGCCTCAGCAACCTGTCACCGACAGAGGGTGTGAGAACTACATCCTACAGTAGTTCTCAGTGGGTACCGTCTCCAAGAACCACGGTCTGCCCACTAAGTCTACTAGAGGCATAAGATAACAGAAAAAAACTGAAATAATGAAAGAATAAGCTGAAAATATCTACAGCTATCATGCCTCTATCTACTATGCTCAACGAGAAAGAACACAGATGATGGTATGCATCCACTCAATACTAACACTATGTCATAAGTACTATGCTCAAAGGTATAACCGATCTATGACTCATGATATGCATACTCTCTCACATAACACCCAATCTCTATGACTGCCACATAGGGTCCAGTCAAGCCTGCGCTGTCGACTAGGATCGCACCTACCCACCACCACACATCCACATGAGGACGGGATTTACGTGGGGCGTCCTGTCCGACTATATCAAGCGAACTCTAGTGTATCAACTAGTCGCAACATCGCAGCCTCGTCAGGCTCGGTATCATCATCGCACCCGGGGCGTAGCTCGAGGGGAGCGACCCCACCGAACTCAAGTAACTCAAGTATCTCATAACTGGCAAAAATGCCAGGCTCAGCAGGCTATAATCCACGATCAAACAGATCGGTGTCTCGATGCTCAAAGCACAACTCAGTCGGAGAACCCTCCACGACTCAACCTCACAACACACTCACTCAAGAAGGTACTACACAGCTGGGACCGCCGTCACTCCATACGGCTCCCACAACGACACCCCACTCATAGACGAGCAGAGCCGACTGACGCGGCAAGGTCCGAGAATCCCGATAGACCGGTGCCTAGAACCCCAATCAAACAAGAACAGACTCTAGGCTCAGCCTATCGAAGTTCTCGATCCTTTACCGTTCAGGGATTCGGCCCCTCTCGGTTAAAGTGGGAAACTATCTCAACTCAAACTCATAACTCACGGCTGGAGATGCTCCACAGCTAGAACTGCACAGAGTCCGAAAACCCCGGGAGTCTACTACCTACGACCCCAATCAAACAAGAACCGGCTATAGGTGTCGCCTCCCGTTGTTTTCGGCCCAAGACGAAATCAGCCCTTAGAACCCAGATCCCCCGCCCTGGCGGATGAGGGAATTTAGTAAAAAGATGACCTTTATAAAGAAATATCATTTCTCCTCAACCCCCTTGGGGTGAGGGTAAAATTTACCCTTTTGAAAACTATCTTAAATTGAGAAAAACCAGCTTTTATGGATTTTAGTTCTTGAGAAAATCAGTTGAAAACGAGTTTGTTTCCCGAACTCCCAAGGGTGACACCTTCGCCCAATCAAACAAGAACAAGCTCCGGCGACCCTTAGGAATACGGAAGGAAAACACTGGTATACCAAAATCATGAGAGTTCAAAAGCATTCTGGGTTCAAGGTCCTGATAGCATACGTACTCCACGATCACAACGTGGTAGTAACGAGAAAACGACGTCACAACTAGAAACCCGGGACCACCGTTTACTCTAAACGGTTCCCAAACCACCAACACTGGCCTAACACAGCCACCAGACCCCACTCAGCCCCCAGGCCCGAGTGAAACACCCATCCCACAAAACTCTGACCACTCGGCCCACTACCCGGGCGAGGAACCCTATGTCCAGAAGGAAATGCATGTGTGGAATGTCTAAAGCATAATAGAACCTAGCCCAGATTAAGAGTTCTCTATTGGTCTGGTTGAATACATGCAACATATGACGGGGGTGCTAGTCAAGTTCCAAGAAACACTTAAACTAGCATGCAATCCTATCATAATAGAATTAGAAGGAAGTCCGTAGACTTGGAGAGAAAACCAACCCACCTCAGATCGCCCCCAATTGCTTGTCGACACTTGCAATTGGGCTCAGCGGGCTTACCTTGTCTCCACGAGGTCCGCACGCAACCCGAAGTACGATGCCGGAACCCGCACGCAAAACGGAGTCACAAGGTCGCGTCCCAACAAAAGTCCAATGCAAGTTCGCGGTCCCACGTGGCGGAGAAACACAAAACCGCACACGCCAGAAGCTAAAACTGCACTGCAACTGCCAGGAAGGATGAAATCGCAAAATCAGTAAAGAACGGTCGAAAACGCCCCGTCGGCGAAAAACAGCCTCCACGGCGAAAACAAGCGCCCGACGGCGAAAACCAGCCTCTGTGGCGAAAACAGCCTCCATCGGCGAAAAACAGACTCCGACGGCGAAAACAGCGCGTGGCGGCGAAAACAGCCTCCGGCGGCGAAAACAGCCTCGACGGCGAAAAACAGCGCCGACGGCGAAAAAACATACTCCGACGGCGAAAACAGCGTCGCGGCGGCGAAAACAGCCTCCGTCGGCGAAAACAGCCTCCGTCGGCGAAAAACAGCGCCCGACGGCGAAAAACAGACTCCGACGGCGAAAACACGCGCGACGGCGAAACCAGCCTCCGTCGGCGAAAAACACCTCCGTCAGCGAAAACAGCGCCCGACGGCGAAAAACAGACTCCGACGGCGAAAACGCGGGCGGACGGCGAAAACCAGCCTCCGTCGGCGAAAACACAGCCTCCGTCAAGGGAAAAACAGCGCCCTACGGCGAAAAACAGCTCGCGGCGGCGAAAACAGCGGTCGAGGCCGGCGAAAAACAGCGGTCCGACGGCGAAAAAAACGGCCTCCGTCGGCGAAAAACAGCGCGCGGACTGGCCCAAGAAAAACAACCAGCCGTCTGGCGGAAAAAACAGAGCGGCACGCAAACCGAGGCGCCGGACAAAATCCCCGGGTCACGCCAAGCGACGCGACGTAAGCCGCGCGACCCAAGGAACCGGCCGCAAGGAGCAGGGTCCCGCCGCTCGGCGCCGTAGCGCCCGCGCGCGCCGCCAGCGGCGCTGCGCGCGGCGCCCGCGGCGCTGCGGCGCGCGACCGCGCGCACAGCCGCGCGCAGCCCGCTGCGCGCAGCGTGCGCGCGGCGAGCGTGGCCCGCGGCGCACGCGCGGGGCCTTGCGCAGCCCCTCGAGCCCGCACATGCCCGCGCGCGTAGCCCGGGCGGCCCGCGCCGGGGCCCGCGCGGCTCCCGCACCGGCCCTTCCAGCGCGCGCACCTGCCGCAGCGGCCCCTGCCGCGCGCGCTCTGCGGCGCGTCGCGAAAATTTTTCAAAAAAAATTCAAAAAATTTCAAAAAATTCAAAAAAATTAAAATATTTAAAACACCTTTTTTAATCACCAATAAATTTTCCGAAATTCCTTAAAACATCAAAAATCCCCAAAACTCCTTTTTTGCTGCTTTAACAAAGCAACAAAGCCTCCAATGGCTTCAAATAAAATTCCAACTGTTACGGAATTTGAGTTGGCGTATTTCGTGATTGTTAAGTCTTGAAGATTGAAGATGAAGAAACTTGGATCATATACCTCAATCTCAAGAAAGAAGAATTCAAAAGGATCAGGTACGTTTAACTAAATAATTTTTGATGATCCGAATACTTCTTATAGTGTAGAAACACCTGGAAGAGGTTTTAATTGCATATTCATCAAAAACTGGACATGGGACATGTTCAGGATCCGGATCGTGGACTTTCAATCCGGATCCCGAAAGGTGTTCGTTCATACATTGCTGCAATCCGGATCACAGCTTGGCAGATCCGGATCCCGAATGGGGTGTTTTGTGAAAATGTATGAACGATCCGGATCGTGGATTATGATCCGGATCCCGAACAGGCGATTTTCTGGAAACTGCATTCTGTGCGTCTGCGATCCGGATCGTGGCTTATGCAATCCGGATCGCCGTCGGTAAAACTTTCCAGAAAAGTTTGTTTTTGATCCGAATATTCTTCCTAGGGTTTCTAACCTATAAATAGCCCTTCTATTTCATTTCTAGGGCATCGGAAAATAGAGCCGTCATTTTCAAATATCATTTTATACGGCCTTAGATCCACATATAGAGAAGAACGGAAATCATTAGATCTATTTAATGGTTCTTCATCTATATTGATTAGTTTGATTCTAGGTTTTCATACTCACATCTTGAGTTGAATCAAACTAATGAATACTTAGATGGTATTTCCGATCTACTCTTGATCTAAGTATTCGGCGGATCATCACCACCCAAACAAACAACGATTTACCCCAAAATCGGCGCGTGGACTCGCGTGGCCTTGTGGATTCAAGGTGTTATCGCTCTCGTGGATTCGGAGCGAGGTGCGTTCGTGGATTCGAAGCGTGCCATTGGGTGAAGACCGTGGATTCGGTCGGACGTCGTGGACTCGACGTTGGACGCTGTGGATTCAGCGTTGGGCGCGGATCGTGGATTCGAGAAGCGTCGTGGAGCGAGCGGAGAAGATCTACTAGGAGCGTATGGTAAAAGGTTGAGTCGTCTGTGAGTACGTTATATCACCTTGTACGTGTGTTAACTCTAGTGGATTTCGCCGTGTTATCGGTCCCGTGGTTTTTTACTCCGGTTTGGAGTTTTTCCACGTAAAAATCTTGTGTGTTCTTTTATTTTTCCGCATTGGGTTTTATCGCACAATGATTTTTTGAGTGTTTATTGTTTACACCTATTCACCCCCCTCTAGGTGTTTTTTCCCCTATTTAGATCCTTATTAACCTAAACCCAACAAGTGGTATCAGAGCGGGAATAGGGTTGTAAACAATGGTTGAAGGTGGAAACATCAATCGACCCCCTTTCTTTGATGGAACAAATTATGCGTACTGGAAAGTACGGATGAAAGCTTTCTTAATTTCCATCGACGAAAGGGTGTGGCAATCAATTGAATTAGGATGGTCTAATCCAACTGAAATTTTAGATGATGTTCGCACCTTAAAACCTAGGTCGAAATGGACCAAGGAAGAGATAGACTTATCTTCTTACAATGGCAAAGGGATTAATGCTCTATTTAATGCTTTGTCACAAACTGAGTTCTCTCGCGTCTCGGCATGTGAGACTGCGAAAGAAATCTGGGATGTTCTTCAAGTTACGCATGAGGGAACTAACTTAGTGAAGATTCAGAAACTGCAAATGCTTACGAGCAAGTTTGACTCTATCTCTATGGCAGAGAATGAATCCTTCACTGACTATTACACACGATTGCAAGACATCGTGAACTCATGTGCTAACTTGGGAGAGAAGATTCCAGAATTTAAAGTTGTAAGAAAAATTCTAAGAACTCTTCCTGAACGATTTCGCCCGAAGGTTGCAGCCATTGAAACAATTAAACACCCGGACGAAATGCGTGTAGAAGAATTAGTAGGTGCTTTACAAACTTATGAAATGACTTTTCCTACTAACTATTCTTCTGGAAAGGCATCCTCTTCTAAGTCTTCAGGTTACGCATTGAAATCAACTAAAGAAGAAGACGCGGATTCATCCTCCTCGGACGACGACGAGAACATTTCTATGGAGGACTTTGAGAAGCAGCTCGCTCTCTTGACAAGGAAGTTTCGCCGCAACTTTCGAAGGGGAAATTCAAGCAAAACTCCATCCTTCGGAAAGTCGAAGAAAGGCAAGGGTCCTTCAAGTTACAAGTCAAGAAGCAAGAGAACTTCTCAAAGGATAAGAAAAGTTCTGAGGGACAAGTTCAGTGTTTCAAATGTCGAGGCTACGGCCACATAGCAACGGAATGTCCCAACAAGAATCCGGCAAAGAAGAAGGCGATGCAAGTAGTTACTTGGGATGACAACTCCACGTCAAATGAGTCATCGTCAAGTGATGAAGAAGACAACGCGACAGCTTTCCACGCGTCCACTACATCTTCTCCCTTCATGTGCTTAATGGCAAGTACATCCGACTCATTGTCCAACTCCACTGTGGAAAAGATTGCAACGGACGATGAATCAGATGATTCGGAAGGTGAAGATTTTGTTTTAGCCTACCATAAGCTTTTGAGGGATTCAAAGAAACTGGCTAAGCAAAACAAGGGGTTGAAAGAGAGATTACAGGATCTTGAAGATGAAGTAAAAAGAGTAACCTCTATCTCAACCGATCTTGAAGTGGAAAGGGACAATCTGATTAAGACAAATGTTTCCCTTCAAGAGTCCAATGAGCATTTCGAGAAGAGTTATATAGATATGGTGAACAAAGCGAATTACTTCTTGAAGCTCAACGGCGAGGCCCGACAGGAAAAATTGGAAATGACGGAGACCATACGCCAACTAAAGGATGACTTACAGAGATTTTCTTCTGGAAGGAGTAAGTTGGACAGACTTCTTGGTCTCGGTCAAAGAAACAAGTTCGGCCTCGGATACACTCAAACTGGAGACATTCCAAGTTCGAGTGGTACAGTATTTGTGCCTCAGTCGGTATCTCCTCCTCCGACACCGGTGTTCACGACAAGCAACGACAACGAACCTACTACATCTTCTTCGGAATCGACAAGATCCAAGGTATGTTTTCGTTGTGGCATTTCAGGGCACATAAGAAGAAATTGCAAGACTGGAGCCAAACGCACACCTCAAGCACATCTTGCAATGACTACCAAAAGGGCTATTCCTCGGAAACAACTCCAATCAAATTGACGGAAAAGAGCCTTGGTAGTACACCGCTCAAGACGACATCATCAAGGAGCAGCAATTCTTCAAGCAAGACGCTCTCACCTAGGAAATCAACTTCACGACCATTACCGACGCACTCCAAAAAGGTTTGGGTGCGCAAAGGTGAAATCTTTCCCTGTCTTGCTACCAATGTTTCCTTGCATGCATATGATAGTTCGTCTTGGTACCTGGATAGCGGGTGTTCCCGTCATATGACCGGTGATAAAAACTGTTTTCAAACATTTGAGAAAAACTCCGGAGGACTTGTTGTTTTCGGAGATGGTCGGTCTTCCAAAATTGTTGGAAAGGGAACGGTAGCTATTCCAGATGGCCCGGTTCTAGATAATGTATTATTTGTTCATGGCCTTAAGACTAACCTCATAAGCATAAGTCAACTGTGTGATAGTGGTTATTCAGTTAATTTTTCATCTGATAAATGCACTGTAACTGACATGAACCATGCTTTCTTTTTAAAGGGGGTTAGATCAGAAAACAATTGTTATGTAGTTCCTTCTAAGATTTCTGAAAAATGTAACCTAGCATCTTTGAAAAATGAAACACTTTGGCATGAAAGGCTAGGTCACATAAACTTTAAGGAACTTGCTAGAATTTCAAATAAAGATGTGGTCAAGGGGGTTCCGAAACTTTCTTTTGAACAAAACCTTGTGTGTGGCGGTTGCCAAAAGGGAAAACAGTCTAGGACTGCACACAAGAATTTGAACCACATAGGTACAAAACGGCCTTTGGAACTTTTGCATATGGACTTAATGGGGCCAACTCGTCAACCATCTCTGGGAGGTAAATGGTATATTTTCTTGTTGGTTGATGATTTTTCTAGATATACTTGGGTAGCCTTTTTAAAAGAAAAAGCTGATACTTTGATTCTTTTCTCGAAATCTGCAATCGTATTATGATTGAAAAGAATGAAAGGATTACTCGAGTTAGGAGTGATAGAGGTGGGGAATTCATAAATTCCAAATTCATTGATTTTTGCACTTCTAACGGCATTAAACATGAATTCTCTGCACCTTACACACCTCAACAAAATGGTGTAGTCGAGCGCAAAAACAGGGTCGTACAGGAGATGGCACGTGTTATGCTTCATAGCCGGAACTTACCTTTATATTTTTGGGCTGAAGCGGTGAACACTGCTGTCTATGTTATCAATCGAGTGTATTTGCGCCCGGGGACTTTGAATACACCATATGAACTATGGTTTTGTAGAAAACCTAACATCAAATATTTTCGTATCTTTGGGAGTCGGTGTTTTATTTTACGTGATCGCGAAAATCTTGGAAAATTTGACTCTCGAAGTGACGAAGGGATTTTCTTAGGTTATTCTACAAACAGCAGAGCATATCGAGTTTTTAACTTAGAATCTAAGACGATCGTAGAATCGATAAATGTTAAGGTAGATGAAGCTTTTCATTTTGAATCTGAAAAATCTACCCTCGATATCTCTCTTGATGATGATACACCTGCTAATGCATCTTCTTCTAACAATTCTTTCGATAATAATGTTGATGCATCTAACGGTTCTTCAAGCTTATCTGATGTGCAGGAATCATCTCGTGTACCTCCGCCTACTCCTCTACCTCAAACGTTACGCATCTCCAAGGATCACCCTGAATCGAACATAATTGGAGATCCACAAGAAGGAGTTAGAACACGGAGACAATTGGTTTGCGGATTTGCATGCTATGTATCTCAAATCGAACCAAGAATGTTGATGAAGCTCTCCAAGATGATTATTGGATTAAAGCAATGCAGGAAGAGCTCCATCAATTCGAGCGAAACAAAGTCTGGGAACTGACGAAGCCTCCGAAGCAACACAATGTGATAGGTACCAAATGGATCTTCAAGAACAAGAAAAACGAAGAAGGTACTATCATCAGGAACAAAGCAAGGTTAGTTGCTCAAGGCTATTCTCAAGTAGAAGGTATAGACTTTGATGAAACTTTCGCCCCTGTAGCTAGACTCGAGTCCATTCGTATATTGTTTGCGATTGCTTGTCATTTTAAAATCAGATTATTTCAAATGGACGTTAAGAGCGCCTTTTTAAATGGATTTTTAAATGAGGAAGTTTATGTAGCTCAACCGAAAGGTTTTGTGGATCATAAACTACCTAACCATGTTTTTCGTCTGAAAAAGGCTCTTTACGGTCTGAAACAAGCACCGCGAGCATGGTACGAAAGGTTGACAAAGCACCTTTTGGAAAAGGGCTACACTCGAGGGGGAGCTGACAGGACTCTCTTTGTGAAGCATTATCAAAACAATTTCATAGTTGCTCAAATCTATGTCGATGACATTGTTTTTGGAGCAACGAGAGATAATGATGCTTCTAAATTCGCGGAGACCATGGAAAGCGAATTTGAGATGTCCATGATGGGCGAATTGAATTATTTTCTTGGATTACAAGTTAAACAAAACGATGAAGGAATTCACTTGTGTCAATCCAAGTATGCACTGGAGTTGGTCAAAAAGTTTGATCTCGAAAATTCTAAAGATTTTCCGACTCCAATGGGAACTAGCCATAAGGGACTTGGAAGTGAATCACAAAGTGAGAATGTAGACGAGAAACTGTACCGCAGTATGATTGGAAGTCTACTATATCTCACGGCTAGTCGCCCGGATATATCCTTCAGTGTTGGGATTTGTGCGAGATATCAATCAGCACCGAAGGAGGTTCACCTGAAAGCGGTGAAACGGATCATCCGGTATATCAAAGGTACAATCAATTTCGGAATTTGGTATCCTATGGGAACGACTTTGGATATTGTTGGATACTCAGATGCCGATTGGGCTGGATCGGTGGATGACCGGAAAAGCACGAGTGGTGCATGCTTCTATCTTGGCCACTGCCTTGTTGCATGGCACAGTAAAAACAGAACTGCATAGCACTCTCGACTGCCGAAGCGGAGTACATTTCTGCAGGAAGTTGTTCAACCCAATTGATTTGGATGAAAAGCGTGTTGAGCGATTTCCGAATTTCAACATCTTCGGTAACCATTTTATGTGACAACACTAGTGCTATTAACATTTCTAAAAACCCTGTGTTGCACTCTAGAACAAAACATATTGAACTTAGATATCATTTTCTTAGAGAGCTAGTTGAATCAAACATTCTTCAACTGTCATATATTTCAACTGAGGATCAATTAGCTGACATCTTAACAAAACCTTTGGATCAAAAACGTTTTATTCACTTGCGTAAAGCAATTGGCATGCTTTCCTTGAAATAAACTCTTTTGAAACCTTTGCTTAGATTAGGTTTTGTTTTTGTTCTTGTTTTTGTTTTGTTCTTTATCTATGTTCTGTACATAGCACATTAATTGAGCATAAATCATAATTGACTTTAATTGCATCTTTTTACACATTTAGAAATTTATTATGCTTTTGATATCATAATATTTCAATGTTGCAATGATCATTTACGTTAATTAAACCATCTTTCTGTGATCAAAGTCAATTTCTCTCTCAATGATCTCTTGGTATAGTCATTATCATATTTGATTGCTTAGTCGAGTATGAATTCGAGATCAATGGTTTGGTTGAATACTTTATATATTAAATAATTGATAGCCAATTGAGGGGGAGTCAATGAAATGTGAAATGCTCAAAAGATGTGGAAAGAGTTACATCCCAATGAGGAGTGTGAAAACTACCACCACATGGAGAAAATGAAAGAAAAAGATACTCCATGAATGAAAAGCAAACTTTTGTTTGAAAAATTGTTGATAAAACTCATATTGAAATACTTGACTCAGTCGTATTTCATGGTTGGTATAAGGTGGGATTTTTGATTTAAGATGCTCAAAGAGCCACTCCTTCAACAGATTGTCTAGATATATTATCTAACTTATCTGGGATTTCAAACATCTATTGATCTTGGTACTTCATTTTCTTTACTGAAATTGATGATTTGATAAAGACATTACACATAGGATCAGGATAGATGTAATTGAAGTTGTTCAACTTTAAGTGTTTTAACTTTCGTAAATCTTCGTTTCATTTTTGGATATTTTTGATAGATTTTGCATAATCTATTTCTTGTTGTATGAAACGATGTCATTTGTTTAAAGTTGACATGGTAAAGTGCTTACATACTTTTTCTGGATTTTATGTATTTTTCTTAATTTTTCTGAAGAAAAAGGTGTAGCCGATCCGGATCGTGGCAAGTGATCCGGATCCCGAACGCAGGATTTTTCCTGCGGGTAGCCGATCCGGATCACATTCTCGGCCGATCCGGATCACGGCTAGGGTTCTATATAGAAACTTTCAGATTCGAGATTTCTTTACCCTAATTTCTGGTTTTCAAGCTTCTAGAGTTTCTCTCTCTAGATTTCTTGCTTCTTGGTGCTTCAAAACTCAAAGTTCTTCGGATTCAAGTAAGTTTTCATGATCAAAACTCGGTTTTTCACAGTTTTTCTGTTTTTTCATCAAACGTGAGTTGAAAAGTTGGATTTTTTTCGTTTGTGAATGGTTTTTGATCAAATTTCTTTTGAAATAAGAACTCTGGGTCAATTAGTTTTACTTTTATGCTGGGATTTCACTTGATTAACGAGTTTTTAGGCTTCGATTTCTAAAAATTCGGTTTTAGGGCATAAAAGAGGAATTTTTGTAAATCATGGATTTGATCTATTTTTAAAATTCTTTTTGGAAAACTAATTTGATTCTTGGCTTCTCTATATGATTATGATTGTCTAGGTACAATTTTTCAAATTTTTCAAAATTGACGATTTTTCATATGTTCTTGAGTTGGTCTTCACAGGACACTTTCTAAAACTCAAAGCACTAGAATCAATGGCATTCTCCTGGTTGATCATCTTGCTGGTCGCAATGCTGCCTGGGGGTTCATCTGTTAAAGAAGAACCAGGCGTCTCAACTGGAGACAAACCGGAAGGAGCCAATGAAGACAGCTCGGATTACAATAGTGAAGAATGGGACGAATTCTTCAAGGATGTTCAGCGAAAAATTGATGAAGAAGAAAGGAAGTTCACCAAAGGGAAGAGACTTATGAAATCTGCCTCCACGACCGTACAATATACAAGAAGGAAAAGCGTTCAAAGAAGTACAAGTCAGCAGAGTGGGCCTCTAACCAGAGCACGCTCACTTTCTGGAATTTTGCAAACTGAATCACCATGGACTGCAGGACCTGATGCACCATCTGCATCCAGACAGCGTTCATCTTATTCAAAGACACGGACAACTGAGACAGAGATATTGGAATCGATTCGTCAGGAACAACAAAATCTCTGCTACACATGAAAGAATATCGAGAGAGCTTCAGCAAGTCTCCTCTGAACACAAGAAGATCAAGAAAAAATACTCAAACCTTAAGAACTTGCTTAAAGGACTTTTAAGCAAGCTGAGCTGTACTAGTTCAGACTCTTCAGACTGAGCAACAGAATTGGTCACCTTAGTTTGGGTTCTTAGTTCTCAGAACATTGTTTTTCTTTACTCTTTTAGTTTAGTTCTCAGTTTGTGCATACTTTAGAATTTTTTTTTGTTACTCTCCTTACATATTGTAGCTCTTGCTACGTTTTGGCTTGTTTTTGTGACAAAAAGGGGGAGAGAGTTAGAGAAAACAATGAACAATGAATGAACAATGATTGTGATATCAAGGTAAGTATGAATCTCAACTCAACTTTGGTTTTCTTTTGTGATTGTGACATGCTTCTATACTAACTATTCGACTAACTATTTGGGCATGTAATATGACTAACAAGTTGATGTTGGACTAACATACTTTGACATTTGGTTTTCGACTGCTTAGAAGATATGTTGGTTTTAACTATGTTTCTTTCACATATCTGATTCTTTTAAATGTCATGATGAGATAAACTCTATCTCTGTACTTGGTTTTTGTATGTTCCAATTCTTGAGGTATCTAACGAATTTGTTTGTCAAGAATGTTTTCTGTGTGCAGAGATTACAGATGTCTAAGTCTAGAGTCTGTCTTAGGAGTTTATCTCATGTTTTTAATTTCTGGAACTCTTTTGTAAATTTTTGTTGTATGGTGATAGCAACAAAAATATCTTTTTGAATTTTCTTTGTGGATTTGTGTTTTGTCACGAAACCGCCAAAGGGGGAGATTGTTACGGAATTTGAGTTGGCGTATTTCGTGAATGTTTAAGTCTTGAAGATTGAAGATGAAGAAACTTTGGATCATATACCTCAATCTCAAGAAAGAAGAATTCAAAAGGATCAGGTACGTTTAACTAAATAATTTTGATGATCCGAATACTTCTTATAGTGTAGAAACACCTGGAAGAGGTTTTAATTGCATATTCATCAAAAACTGGACATGGGACATGTTCAGGATCCGGATCGTGGACTTTCAATCCGGATCCCGAAAGGTGTTCGTTCATACATTGCTGCAATCCGGATCACAGCTTGGGCAGTCCGGATCCCGAATGGGGTGTTTTGTGAAAATGTATGAACGATCCGGATCGTGGATTATGATCCGGATCCCGAACAGGCGATTTTCTGGAAACTGCATTCTGTGCGTCTGCGATCCGGATCGTGGCTTATGCAATCCGGATCGCCGTCGGTAAAACTTTCCAGAAAAGTTTGTTTTTGATCCGAATATTCTTCCTAGGGTTTCTAACCTATAAATAGCCCTTCTATTTCATTTCTAGGGCATCGGAAAATAGAGCCGTCATTTTCAAATATCATTTTATACGGCCTTAGATCCACATATAGAGAAGAACGGAAATCATTAGATCTATTCTATGGTTCTTCATCTATATTGATTAGTTTGATTCTAGGTTTTCATACTCACATCTTGAGTTGAATCAAACTAATGAATACTTAGATGGTATTTCCGATCTACTCTTGATCTAAGTATTCGGCGGATCATCACCACCCAAACAAACAACGATTTACCCCAAAATCGGCGCGTGGACTCGCGTGGCCTTGTGGATTCAAGGTGTTATCGCTCTCGTGGATTCGGAGCGAGGTGCGTTCGTGGATTCGAAGCGTGCCATTGGGTGAAGACCGTGGATTCGGTCGGACGTCGTGGACTCGACGTTGGACGCTGTGGATTCAGCGTTGGGCGTGGATCGTGGATTCGAGAAGCGTCGTGGAGCGAGCGGGAAGATCTACTAGGAGCGTATGGTAAAAGGTTGAGTCGTCTGTGAGTACGTTATATCACCTTGTACGTGTGTTAATTCTAGTGGATTTCGCCGTGTTATCGGTCCCGTGGTTTTTTACTCCGGTTTGGAGTTTTTCCACGTAAAAATCTTGTGTGTTCTTTTATTTTTCCGCATTGGGTTTTATCGCACAATGATTTTTTGAGTGTATATTGTTTACACCTATTCACCCCCCTCTAGGTGTTTTTTCCCCTATTAGATCCATATAACCTAAACCCAACACCAACATCAAATAAAAACCCATAAAACTCTAATTAACTCCAAATAAATTATCAAAGCCCAAAAATAAAAATCCAAAATCCAATCAATGTTCAACAAGCTCTTGATAAAAAACCCAAGCTCAACTAATTAAGAGAATAAAAATCCAAAAGCTAACCTTCACATCCACAAACTCCAAATCCACCTTGTTCCACTTCATCTCTCTTCATCTTCTTCTTTCTCTTTTCCTTTCTTTCTTTCTTTCTCTTGTTTTCCTTGCTTCTCTGCTTCGTGGAAGCTACAGAGGATGAGGAGGGAGGTAGGTGAGGGGTGGTGAGCCTATCTCACAAGGGGGTGTGGTCACCGCCCCCTAAGAAGCCCAGATCACTTAATTAAGCTTGACTTAATTAAGCCCAAATAAATTAAAAAGCTAAGTTTAAACATTAAAAGCACATACTTTCAAAACCAAAAATCCCCAAGAGCAAAACTCTGTTACCAAGCAAAGAGTAGGAATTAAATTAGCAAACTAAGAAAAATAATATTAAAATAATGCAAAAAGCCCAACTCCAACTCACTTTTTGCCTTCGGGCCTTCCGCCGCCGCCCGGAACCTCCCGAACTCCGCTGTAAATCGAAAGTACACGTGTCCACAGCTTTTTCTCTTCAAAAAGCTCATCCGTTGAGTCGGAATGCTCAAATCAAATACCGGCTCCAAAAGTGCCAGTTCCGACTCACTTTTTGCCCCCGGATCCTCCGCGTCAGTCCGGAACCTCCCGAACTGTGCTGTAAACTGAATATATACCTGTCCCAAGTGTTCTCGAATTTCCGTCACTCCACTGTGAAGTCGGTAATTTTCAAATCTCATCCTCAACCGGCATACAAATCCCGGAAAAATCCCGAATCGAGCTGGAGCTTCTGCGTTGATCCGAATCAACCCGGCATCAACTGTAAACTCAAATGCAACATATCCAAGGCAACTCTCTGCTCCATGCCATCTTGTGAGGTCGGCGCGCTATCCGAAGACCCGGTACTCTACAGGTGCTGAGATCAATCTCCTCTTAAGCTCCTCAAAGCTCTCTTGGCATCGCTCAGACCAAATAAACTTCACCCCCTTTCTCGTCAAGTTGGTCAGGGGAGTAGAGAGCTTCGCAAAGCCCTCTACAAATCGACGGTAATAACCTGCTAATCCAAGAAAACTACGGACCTCAGTAACCGTCGTCGGTCTAGGCCAATCCCGAACTGCATCAATCTTCGTCGGGTCCACTGCCACCCCTGCGGCTGATATAACGTGGCCTAGAAAAGCAACCTCCCGGAGCCAAAATGCACACTTTTTCAGCTTGGCAAACAGCTTCTTCTCTCGCAGAAGCTGTAGCACGATCCTCAAATGCTCCTCATGCTCTACCTCACTTCGGGAGTAGACCAAAATGTCGTCTATGAATACAACGACAAACCGATCCAAGTACGGCTGAAACACCCGGTTCATTAAATCCATGAATGCAGCAGGGGCATTAGTTAGTCCAAAAGGCATGACTGTAAACTCATAATGCCCATACCGGGTTCTAAAAGCCGTCTTGGGGATGTCCTCGGCCCTCACCCTCAACTGGTGGTAACCTGACTGAAGATCCAGCTTTGAGAACACTGATGCACCCTGCAACTGATCGAACAGATCATCAATCCGTGGTAGCGGGTACTTGTTCCGGATGGTCACCTTATTTAGCTCTCGGTAATCCACGCACAAGCGAAGTGATCCATCCTTCTTCTTCACGAATAACACAGGCGCTCCCCACGGAGATACACTAGGTCTCACAAAGCCTACATCCATCAAATCCTGCAACTGAGCCTTCAATTCTCTCAATTCCGCTGGGGCCATCCTATAAGGTGCCTTCGAGATTGGTGCGGTCCCTGGAACCACATCAATCACAAACTCAACCTCCCTCTCCGGCGGCAAAGTCGATAGCTCAGAGGGAAACACATCTGGGAACTCGCGGACGATAGGGATATCCTCGAGTCCCGGTGCCGCCGTAGGCACCTCTACGACCGTCGCCAGGAAAGCGATACAGCCCCTACTCATCATCCGCCGAGCTCTCGATGACGAAATAGTCATCGCAAACAGCGTACTCTGACAGCCTCTATATACGAACTCCTCCTGTCCTGGCTCACGAAGGGTCACAGTCCTCTCCCTGCAGTCTATAGTGGCGCAATACCGAGATAACCAGTCCATACCAAGTACAACGTCGAAATCCCGGAGCTGCCGCAGCACGAGCAAGTCTGCCGGCAGAATCCAGGGTCCCAACTGTACAGGGCACTCCCTACAACACTCCACGACATGCAAAACATGGTCTGGAATCTGAACCTCTAATGCATGTGATAAAGATGCTACCTCTATACCATGTAGGGATGCGAAATCTCTACTAATGAATGAATGCGATGCGCCCGTATCAAAAAGAGCTCGAGTATGAACTGCGGAAATCAAAATGATACCTGCGACGACATGCTCCGCGGCGGTAGTATCCTCCACCTGTGCCGCATAAACTCGCCCACTCGGTGCTGGTGGTCGTCGATCTGGCTGTCGAGAGGAAGATGAGGCATGATCAGGCCTACCATAGGCCACAGAAGGCCCTGCTGACTGATACGGAACAGTAGGTGCCGAAGCCGAGGAAGGAGCTGGAGGACCTGCTCTGGGGCACGCTCTCTGGAAATGACCAGTCTGTCCACATCGGAAGCAACGGCCCTGACTCTGGGAACACTGAAGCGGTGAGTGTGGCCCTCCACAAATGACACACCGGTCTGATCGTGGCTGTCGTCGAGGCTGCTGCTGCTGCTGCGACTGCTGCTGCTGAGAGGACTGCTGCCGAGATGGTCGACGCTGCTGCTGCCACGGACGGGGTGCTCCTGATCTCTGGCGCCCCTGATGCCCACGACCCTGCGAATGAGGTCGCGGAGGTCTCGGGGGTCCCTGTCCACCTGACTGCCCCTCATCCACTGGTGCTGGGCGCTTTGCCCCCGGAGTCACTGCTGGGGCTGGCGCCACCTCCGCCATCACTGTCTCTCCAGACTCGACATATAATGCCTGCTCCATCGAAGCCTCAAGAGTCTGCGATCTGCTGGAACGAACATGCTGATAAATATCCCGGTGCAACCCTCGCTCAAACATGTAAATCTGATGTGCCTCGTCTCTGGCCACGTGAGGCATACTAGCCAACAGCTGGTTAAATTCAGCTATGTACACCTGCACGGGCCGATCTCCCTGACGAAGAGTCCTCAGCCGCTCCTCCAGTCTCTGTCGGACACTCTCAGGGAAGAAGGCTCCCAAAAGAAGGCTGCGAAACTCCGCCCATGAGAGAAGCTGCGTCCCCGGCGGCCCAGCCGGTCGCACACGCCGCCACCACGCCTCAGCGTTGCCCTCCAAGAAATGAGAAGCCAAAAGGACCCGGAAGCGATCCTCGATAAATAAACTCTCAAAATGACGCTCCATGGCCGTGACCCAAGTCTCGGCCTCCCACGGCTCAGCTCCCATACCAGAAAAACGGGGTGGTCCAACTGGCGAAACCTCATCAGTAACTCTACCACCATCCGCTGCTCAGCTGAAGTCAGCGATCCCGTCACCCCCGATGATGGTCTGCAAGGAACCGGCTCAACAGAAACTGCCGGTGCTGGAGGAACAACAGGGGGTGCCACAACTGGGGGAGAAGGTACAGGCGCACTCTCACGGGGTGCCACCTCTGGCTGCGACCTCTGCTCTAACAAAGCCATCATCCTGCCCAAGGCCTCCTCCTGCCGACGAGAGGTCTCCTCCTGGCGCTGGATAACCTCCGACATCTGTGCCATCTGGGCTCGGAGCTCCTGCACCTCATCCTGACGTCCTGGTCCCGAGCCCTCCTGCTCAGGCACCAAGGAAGAAGGCTGCGAACGCGTAGACATCCCGCGTCGCGGAGGCATCACTTCCCTGAGAAGGAAGAAAAGAACAGTCAGAACCTCCAAATCACACTCGACCCAATCTCGCGAAAGTCCTCAGGCATATCTCCCTTCCCGATAGCACTATGTTGTCTGCAGCCAACATAGTCGCCACGGAAGGAAGATATGTTAGTCTCTCACCCCATCCACTGGGGAGTATAAAACCCAATCAAGACTCTCGCAACAGAGTTACGACTCTCACGTAAGTCATCCTAGGGTCCAACCACAAGGCTAGGGTTTTTAAGTCCTCACTGACCTACAACCTAGGCTCTGATACCACTCTAATCTGTCACGCCCCGGATCGAAACTGCGATCCGGCCCGCCAACAGATCCGCCGTCCCTACGGGAAGCCCCGTAGAAACGTAGCGTCTAACCTGCAAATGATCATCTATACTACACAGGTATCAGAGATGAAGTGAAAATACTGAACTGAAATAAAACACTCTGAGTATAAGTACAGACCAAGTCCTCACATAAATACATAAGTCGCTCCAAAATAAGGAAGAGTACAACTCGATCCTCACTACAAGATCACTCAATACAACTCTAAAAAGGTGAGGGTACAGCTACTCTCAGGAGACACCTGGTAGGGATCTAACTCGCGACTCCCTTACCTCGATCAGCTGGATCAGCAACCTGTGCAGCAGGAACAGAAGTAGAGGTCCCTGGGGAAAAATACACCACGACGGGTGTGAGAACTACATCCCCAAGTAGTTCTCAGTGGGTGCCGCCAACAAGACCGACGGTCTGCCCACTAAGTCCACTAGAGGCATAAAGTAACAAATGCAATACTGGAAAGAAATGCTGAGGAAATAACTCTACAGCTACTATGCCTCTAACTAGATGCTCAAGGGGTGAAACAGAAGAAGACTGGTACCACTACTGACTCACAACTCAAATCACCCAATCTACAATGACTGCCACATCGGGTCCAGTCAAACCTGCGCCAACCTACTGCCGTTACGTCCCGAAGGAGCGGCCTTACGTAGGGTGTCCGTGGCTGCCAAAAAGGACCCAGCCAGAGGGACTGCATCGACAAAACCGCAATAGCAAGTAACCCGCCTAGCTCCGGAGTGGCACTCGAGGGGCGCGACCCCACCGAGTAAAGTATCTGCGCATCTATGTCGAGCTCAATGTGGCCCATGCAGGCTATAGTCCAAATCCACGATCAACAAGGTCGACTGTAACCAACGAACCCTGTCTCACTCACTGGCTGGAACACAACACAGCCGAGACCCACTGTCACTCAGACGACACCCAAAGACACTCTGATCAATAACTCACTATCTGACTCCACTCGGTCCCCCGACACGAGTGTAAATGCACCCCACAACAACCCGACCCCTCGGCCCCCTATCTGGGCGAGGCGGAATCTATGTCCAGAAAGAGATAATAATGACAGTGTGAGAGTGTCTAAAGCAATAAAGTAACCTAGCCCAGGTTGGAGTTTTCTACAAGACTGGTTGAACATGCTGCATATGACAGGGGTGCTAGGTCAAGTCCAAATATAGCAATAACAAATATATGGTGGAGGAATAATAAAATCGCATGCTCAACTGTAAATACCAGAGTCTGAAATCAAACTTTCTAACATGCTATACAGGGAATAGAGGAACATGAAATCCCTACACAGCTAGACTTAATGTGCAGATCGCAAGATTGGAAGAAAGGCCACCCACCTGATCAGTCGCACTGTCAAAAGTCCCACAGCTGATAATACCAAAGATGGCAGCTACACAGAGTCCACTGGGTCCAACACAGTCCACTCTGCTCCTGGGTACAAAAACCAAACTGTTGTTACATAATATTCCTCCCAAAACTGTCGGATTTAACATACAGTAATTCAGCTGCAAAGATGGCCAAAAATCACCTGCTGAAAGTCCTCAGAAAAATCCGAATAAAATATGCCCGCGATCTACGCGTCGATAGCTTCGAAACGACTACCTGCACGCCCAAATCCGATTATCCTACGCTGAGAAATAAATCCGGCAAGAAAATAACCTCCAACCCAACTGTAGAAATTTCCCCAGATCAACATTCGGAAAGAGAGAAAGTTCTCACCTTCGAGGCAATCTCCTAAAGTCCTGAGAAAAATCCAGGAGATTCCTCGCGAAGAGTAGATGAATTTAGCCTCTTGAATCACCCAGATCCGATGTCGGTACGCGAAGATATGGCCAAAACACTGTGTCGCTGTCCAAAAATCCGCAAAGAAAGAGAGGCAACAGAATGCTCAAATACCTCCAAAATCCGAAAATAATTTGGGAAAACTTTGAATATCAAAATCCAAGTCCTACCTGTCGTGAGTCCAACGGCGCAAAAATCGTCGAAATCGGGTGTCGGATAAAGCCAGGAGAGTCTGCGCACCGAGAAGACGCAAAACGGGTCGAAGATGAACTAAGCGCGCCGCGCCGGAAAATGGCCAACCTCGGAAACCGTGCACCACCAAAAATCCGGCAAGCTACAGTTGGATAGCTCTCTGGCAGAGGAACAACTCTTCTTCAGGGTCCACTGTGAAATTCCACTTAGAAAGAGGTGAAAAATGGGTTACAATCAGATAAACAAGCCTAAATAAGGCTTAATGGGTTCCCGGTTCAAACCCATTAACCCGGGACAAATCCGGTGTGGCACGGGTCGGACCAAACGCCGTCCGACGCGCCGCGATGCCCGCCACGTACCCCCCAAACAGGGTACGGCCGTGCGGGGCCTCGCGCGCGCGCCGCGTGCCCCCCCCGCTACAGCGGCGGGGCGACGCGGGTGGCGACGCGTGGCGCCTTGCCACGCGTCGGCCGCTCCGCCGCCCCCGCTCACCGCTGATGGGCCCCGTGGGCCGGGAGCACCAAGGCCCGCCAATACCAGGGCGCCACGCGTCCTGCGCCCGGTCCACGCGCCGCTCCGCATTCTTCCCTGGACCGAGCCGCGCGCACCCGCCAATCCCGCTGTGCCACGTGGCCCGCCCCGCGGTCCATGCACCCGCGCTCTTTTCCCGTGGACCGAGCGGCGTGGGCCGGCCAATAAAAAGCCGCCACGTGGCACCAGCCGGTCCACGGTCACTCCCATGCACCCGTTTTCCCCCGAAACTTCCGGTAGCCCGTTTTTGGTCATCCGGACTCCAAATTTGGCAAACAAATAGCCGTTTTCAAGTGTTTTTCCGTGCTGAATCCAATTCTAACATCTGTTTGGCCAAAATCCTTCCCGAAATTTCGGCAGCCACAGCCGAAGGCCAGAACAGTAAAAGATACATCCCAGGTCCAACAGTAGCACCTCTTTGATGCACCTTGGGCCAGATACACCAACAATAGGTGTTCTCAACTGTAGATTCAGTCGGAAAACTGTACGGGGTTTACGGTCTCCACACTCGGTCCACGCGGCTGTGGCGGTTGAGGCGGTGCCTCGGGGCGCGTGCCCGACCCGGAGCCGGCGGCGGCGCTCCGCGCACGTCGCGCGACGTGCGTTGACCGGGGGCGACGTGGGGGCGCCACGTGGCGCCCCATGATTGGTCGGCGCAGCGGTGCACGTCGCCTGTCGGGACACGTGGCATCGCTGGATTCGTCGGGTTCATGCTCCGGGTGCAGAGGGCGAATCAGGGACACGTTGGCGGCCTGAGGATGATTCGGGTGCATACAGTAACGGGCCGGGCCCCTTACTGTAGCAGCCCGAAAAATTTCGGGCGCCCGAAATCCCTGGGCCTAAAAATCCGAAAGTTGCTTTTGGGCTGATTTTCCTGGAGCCTATAAATAGGCCGTGTTGGGCTGGATTTTTCCACCCTTCTCGGGAGAATTAGCCTCTGCTCCCTTCACAAAAGTTTTCCTCTCCCTCTTGCCAATCTTCCGGCAAAGTCTCAGATTTTCTGGAGGCTGCGACGACTATGTTTTCTACCTCGTAGTGCGGAGCGACGTTCTACAGTTGGAGGCCCATTTCCGTCGCATTTTAGTCTGGAGACCTGCAAGCTACCCCCCCGACTTCTTTTGGACGATTTCTTTGACAGCGCTTTCACAAGAGGTAAATCTACGTTTTCCGTGTTGGACGTTTTTGCTGGATTTGAGCTTATACAGGGGTTTGGGTACATTTTCACGACCCTTTGTTACTGTTTGGAGTTCCTGACAGCGCCTGCTTTGCGGATTTTTATCTTCACTTCCGAGTATCGGTTTTCGACCATTCAAGAGCCTATCGACATCTACACTTCGCGAGGATCGTCGTGATATTTTTATTGGAATTTCTGGAGCATTATTTTCAGGTGAAATTTTCTGTGAACAGGGACTGTGCTTGCAGATTTTGGAATGATGATTATTGTGTGTGAATTGTGTGTAATTGAGAAGTGGTTGTACCCAGGACTTTGTAAGCACCGCTTTTGTGCTCTTTGCTTTGTGGACTTGGAGATTTATCGGTTTCTGGGCTTGTTATCTGTACCGTCCCGGACAGTTAGCGCGTTCAGGTGGGTGATCCTGCTTGCAATATCTATGGACTGCACTCTAATTCTACAAGTATATTAGCATGCATGTTAGTATATGAGTTAAATAATGTTGGGTTTAGGTTAATAAGGATCTAATAGGGGAAAAAACACCTAGAGGGGGGTGAATAGGTGTAAACAATAAACACTCAAAAAATCATTGTGCGATAAAACCCAATGCGGAAAAATAAAGGAACACACAAGATTTTTACGTGGAAAAACTCCAAACCGGAGTAAAAAACCACGGGACCGATAACACGGCGAAATCCACTAGAATTAACACACGTACAAGGTGATATAACGTACTCACAGACGACTCAACCTTTTACCATACGCTCCTAGTAGATCTTCCCGCTCGCTCCACGACGCTTCTCGAATCCACGATCCGCGCCCAACGCTGAATCCACAGCGTCCAACGTCGAGTCCACGACGTCCAACCGAATCCACGGTCTTCACCCAATGGTACGCTTCGAATCCACGAACGCACCTCGCTCCGAATCCACGAGAGCGATAACACCTTGAATCCACAAGGCCACGCGAGTCCACGCGCCGATTTTGGGGTAAATCGTTGTTTGTTTGGGTGGTGATGATCCGCCGAATACTTAGATCAAGAGTAGATCGGAAATACCATCTAAGTATTCATTAGTTTGATTCAACTCAAGATGTGAGTATGAAAACCTAGAATCAAACTAATCAATATAGATGAAGAAACATAGAATAGATCTATTGATTTCCTTTCTTCTCTATATGTGGATCTAAGGCCGTATAAAATGATATTTGAAAATGACGGCTCTATTTGGATGCCCTAGAAATGAAATAGGGTTTATTTATAGGTTAGAAACCCTAGGAAGAATATTCGGATCAAAAACAAACTTTTCTGGAAAGTTTTACCGACGGCGATCCGGATTGGATAAGCCACGATCCGGATCGCAGACGCACAGAATGCAGTTTCCAGAAAATCACCTGTTCGGGATCCGGATCATAATCCACGATCCGGATCGTTCATACATTTTCACAAAACATCCCATTCGGGATCCGGATTGTACAAGCTGTGATCCGGATTGCAGCAATGTATGAACGAACACCTTTCGGGATCCGGATTGAAAGTCCACGATCCGGATCCTGAACATGTCCCATGTCCAGTTTTTGATGAATAAGCAATTAAAACCTCTTCCAGGTGTTTCTACACTATAAGAAGTATTCGGATCATCAAAATTATTTAGTTAAACGTACCTGATCCTTTTGAATTCTTCTTTCTTGAGATTGAGGTATACGATCCAAAGTTTCTTCATCTTCAATCTTCAAGACTTAATACATTCACGAAATACGCCAACTCAAATTCCGTAACAATCTCCCCCTTTGGCGGTTTCGTGACAAAACACAAATCCACAAAGAAAATTCAAAAAGATATTTTTGTTGCTATCACCATACAACAAAAATTTACAAAAGAGTTCCAGAAATTAAAAACATGAGATAAACTCCTAAGACAGACTCTAGACTTAGACATCTGTAACCTCTGCACACAGAAAACATTCTTGACAAACAAAATCGTTAGATACCTCAAGAATTGGAACATACAAAACCAAGTACAGAGATAGAGTTTGATCTCATCATGACATTTAAAAGAATCAGATATGTGAAAGAAACATAGTTAAAACCAACATATCTTCTAAGCAGTTGAAAACCAAATGTCAAAGTATGTTAGTCCAACATCAACTTGTTAGTCATATTACATGCCCAAATAGTTAGTCGAATAGTTAGTATAGAAGCATGTCACAAATCACAAAAGAAAACCAAAGTTGAGTTGAGATTCATACTTACCTTGATATCATCGATATTCACAATCATTGTTCAAAGTTCATTCATCATTGTTCATTGTTTTCGCTAACTCTCTCCCCCTTTTTGTCACAAAACAAAGCCAAATAATTACAACAAAAGGAGAGTTAACAACATAAACACACATCATAAACCTGCAAAACAGAACAAAAAGCAAAGTCAGAGGAAAATGATTATAACATAGATTTACTCCTGAGAGTCGGAGTCATCCGAGGTCGTGCAACCCATTTTCGCAAACAACTTCTTCACAAGTTTCTTTACTGAAGAGACTGACTTGGTCAAAGTGACTTGAGAAGCTGTGATAATTTCCATCTCATTTTTCATAACATGAAGATCGCCTTTCATTTCAGAAAATTCAGCGGACATACGTTCCTGTTCATTTGAAAGCCGCTGTTGTTCTTTGAAGATGGATGTCACCGAGGCATCATCGTCAGAAGTAGATGCAGGTGCCTTCTGTTTCGGAGGAACGGGGGCAGTGGAAGAAGTTGCATGAGTTCGAACTCGTTGGCCAATTGGAGGAGAAGGGGGATCATCCTGCTTTGTTGTCAAAGACTTGACAATGGTTGTCTCATTTATTGTCCCCAAACTATACAAATACGAACTCGCGCTCGTATCCACCTTAAATCTCCTAAGGATGCGCATTATAATCATTGGATATGGTAGTCGCTCAGAGGGATGTGAGTGTTCGACATACCGCGTCATCCTATTCCAAATGAGGTAGGGGATGTTCAGGTTTGCTCCCATTGCTGCAGTTGGGTTTCCAAGAAGATAAAGAAATAGCAACCTATCCCATCGGACGATTTTCGTGTTCATGTTGGGAAGAATGTTGTAGCAAATAATGAAGTTTAAGTACTTGTACTCCTTCTTGAGTTCCCTGGAGTAAACTGAATTTCCGGCAGACGTAGTATCCGGAGAGCAGGTTCCATTGACTACTATTCTCCAAGATTTGGCTGTGAAGACCTGAGTCTTCAAATAATGAACTCCGTCTGAGATGGCTGTCATACCGAGCACCTCTCCAATCAGTTGGGGAGTGACTTTGATCTTGATACCTTTTACAAAGGTATGAAATTCTCGGCGTCCATCAGCTTCATCAATAAGACCTGCTGCATTCTGATAGAAGATCCGAACTGAGTGTGGACAGTACCCAGTTTTCTCAGGAAAGTTGCAGATCGGACCAAGACCAACTTGATCAAACAGAGCTCCAAACTCTGCAGATCTATTCTTCATCTGTTGTACATTGACATGTCGTTCTCCTATGCATTCCCTCTTTTCAAAATCTTTGATTCGTGTGGAGCTGACGAATCCCTGAAATGGTGGCAGGTTGTCCATAGGTTCATTGATTGAAATGCCTTGGGCACCACTTCTTTTCCTTGCCGAGGTTTTCACTCTTTTTCCGGTAGGCTCCATTGGCGCCTTTCCTTTCTCAGCTGCAGTAGGAGGAGGTTTAGATTTGGGAGCTTCAGCAGGAGCCTTCCCCTTTGCAGCAGTTGGGACAGCCCCTTCAACTTCAATTGTGTCCCAGTCAATCGATTCAGTTTCCGATTCAGTATCGGAGTCAGCTTTTGCTCTTTTTGTCCTCTTGCTTCTCTTCGGCTTTGCAGAGTCCTTCACATGAACCATGGCAGTGAGCAGGAAAATGATCCAGGTGATCACCATTTTGTCAGTGCTTTGAGTTTTAGAAAATGTCCTGTGAAAACCAACTCAAGAACATATGAAAAATTGTCAATTTTGAAAAATTTGAAAACATTGTACCTAGACAATCATAATCATATAGAGAAGCCAAGAATCAAATTAGTTTTCCAAAAAGAATTTTAAAAATAGATCAATCCATGATTTACAAAAATTCCTCTTTTATGCCCTAAAACCGAATTTTTAGAAATCGAAGCCTAAAAATCGTTAATCAAGTGAAATCCCAGCATAAAAGTAAAACTAATTGACCCAGAGTTCTTATTTCAAAAGAAATTTGATCAAAAACCATTCACAAACGAAAAAATCCAACTTTTCAACTCACGTTTGATGAAAAAACAGAAAAACTGTGAAAAACCGAGTTTTGATCATGAAAACTTACTTGAATCCGAAGAACTTTGAGTTTTGAAGCACCAGGAAGCAAGAAATCTAGAGAGAGAAACTCTAGAAGCTTGAAAACCAGAAATTAGGGTAAAGAAATCTCGAATCTGAAAGTTTCTATATAGAACCCTAGCCGTGATCCGGATCGGCCGAGAATGTGATCCGGATCGGCCACACGCGGGAAAAATCCTGCGTTCGGGATCCGGATCACTTGCCACGATCCGGATCGGCTACACCTTTTTCTTCAGAAAAATTAAGAAAAATACAATAAAATCCAGAAAAAGTATGTAAGCACATTATCATGTCAACTTTAAACAAATGACATCGTTTCACACAACAAGAAATAGATTATGAAAAATCTATCAATAATATCCAAAAATGAAACGAAGATTTACGAAAGTTAAAACACTTAAAGTTGAACAACTTCAATTACATCTATCTTGATCCTATGTGTAATGTCTTTATCAAATCATCAATTTCAGTAAAGAAAATGAAGTACCAAGATCAATAGATGTTTGAAATCCCAGATAAGTTAAATAATATATCTAGACAATCTGTTGAAGGAGTGGCTCTTTGAGCATCTTAAATCAAAAATCCCACCTTATACCAACCATGAAATACGACTGAGTCAAGTATTTCAATATGAGTTTTATCAACAATTTTCAAACAAAAGTTTGCTTTTCATTCATGGAGTATCTTTTTCTTTCATTTTCTCCATGTGGTGGTAGTTTTCACACTCCTCATTGGGATGTAACTCTTTCCACATCTTTTGAGCATTTCACATTTCATTGACTCCCCCTCAATTGGCTATCAATTATTTAATATATAAAGTATTCAACCAAACCATTGATCTCGAATTCATACTCGACTAAGCAATCAAATATGATAATGACTATACCAAGAGATCATTGAGAGAGAAATTGACTTTGATCACAGAAAGATGGTTTAATTAACGTAAATGATCATTGCAACATTGAAACATTATGACATCAAAACATAATAAATTTCTAAATGCATAAAAGGATGCAATTAAAGTCAATTATGATATATGCTCAATTAGTGTGCTATGTACAGAACATAGATAAAGAACAAAACAAAAACAAGAACAAAAACAAAACCTAATCTAAGCAAAGGTTTCAAAAGAGTTTATTTCAAGGAAAGCATGCCAATTGCTTTTCGCAAGTGAATGAAACGTTTTTGATCCAACGGTTTTGTTAAGATGTCGGCTAATTGATCTTCAGTTGAAATATATGACAGTTGAAGAATGTTTGATTCAACTAGCTCTCTAAGAAAATGATATCTAAGTTCAATATGTTTTGTTCTAGAGTGCAACACAGGGTTTTTAGAAATGTTAATGGCACTAGTGTTGTCACATAAAATGGTTACCGAAGATGTTGAAATTCGGAAATCACTCAACACGCTCTTCATCCAAATCAATTGGGTTGAGCAACTTCCTGCAGAAATGTACTCCGCTTCGGCAGTCGAGAGTGCTATGCAGTTCTGTTTCTTACTGTGCCATGCAACAAGGCAGTGGCCAGATAGAAGCATGCACCACTCGTGCTTTTCCGGTCATCCACCGATCCAGCCCAATCGGCATCTGAGTATCCAACAATATCCAAAGTCGTTCCCATAGGATACCAAATTCCGAAATTGATTGTACCTTTGATATACCGGATGATCCGTTTCACCGCTTTCAGGTGAACCTCCTTCGGTGCTGATTGATATCTCGCACAAATCCCAACACTGAAGGATATATCCGGGCGACTAGCCGTGAGATATAGTAGACTTCCAATCATACTGCGGTACAGTTTCTCGTCTACATTCTCACTTTGTGATTCACTTCCAAGTCCCTTATGGCTAGTTCCCATTGGAGTTGGAAAATCTTTCGAATTTTCAAGGTCAAACTTTTTGACCAACTCCAGTGCATACTTGGATTGACACAAGTGAATTCCTTCATCGTTCTGCTTAACTTGTAATCCAAGAAAATAATTCAATTCGCCCATCATGGACATCTCAAATTCGCTTTCCATGGTCTCCGCGAATTTAGAAGCATCAGTATTTCTCGTTGCTCCAAAAACAATGTCATCAACATAGATTTGAGCAACTATGAAATTGTTTTGATAATGCTTCACAAAGAGAGTCCTGTCAGCTCCCCCTCGAGTGTAGCCCTTTTCCAAAAGGTGCTTTGTCAACCTTTCGTACCATGCTCGCGGTGCTTGTTTCAGACCGTAAAGAGCCTTTTTCAGTCGAAAAACATGGTTAGGTAGTTTATGATCCACAAAACCTTTCGGTTGAGCTACATAAACTTCCTCATTTAAAAATCCATTTAAAAAGGCGCTCTTAACGTCCATTTGAAATAATCTGATTTTGAAATGACAAGCGATCGCAAACAATATACGAATGGACTCGAGTCTAGCTACAGGGGCGAAGGTTTCATCAAAGTCTATACCTTCTACTTGAGAATAGCCTTGAGCAACTAACCTTGCTTTGTTCCGGATGATAGTACCTTCTTCGTTTTTCTTGTTCTTGAAGATCCATTTGGTACCTATCACATTGTGTTGCTTCGGAGGCTTCGTCAGTTCCCAGACTTTGTTTCGCTCGAATTGATGGAGCTCTTCCTGCATTGCTTTAATCCAATAATCATCTTGGAGAGCTTCATCAATATTCCTTGGTTCGATTTGTGATACATAACATGCAAATCCGCAAACCAATTGTCTCCGTGTTCTAACTCCTTCTTGTGGATCTCCAATTATGTTCGATTCAGGGTGATCCTTGGAGATGCGTAACGTTTGAGGTAAAGGAGTAGGCGGAGGTACACGAGATGATTCCTGCACATCACATGAGCTTGAAGAACCGTTAGATGCATCAACATTATTATCGAAAGAATTGTTAGAAGAAGATGCATTAGCAGGTGTATCATCATCAAGAGAGATATCGAGGGTAGATTTTTCAGATTCAAAATGAAAAGCTTCATCTACCTTAACATTTATCGATTCTACAATCGTCTTAGATTCCAAGTTAAAAACTCGATATGCTCTACTGTTTGTAGAATAACCTAAGAAAATCCCTTCGTCACTTCGAGAGTCAAATTTACCAAGATTTTCGCGATCACGCAAAATGAAACACCGACTCCCGAAAATGCGAAAATATTTGATATTAGGTTTTCTACTAAACCATAGTTCATATGGTGTATTAAAAGTCCCCGGGCGCAAGTACACTCGATTGATAACATAGACAGCCGTGTTCACCGCTTCAGCCCAAAAATATAAAGGAAGGTTCCGGCTATGAAGCATAACACGAGCCATCTCCTGTACGACCCTGTTCTTGCGCTCGACTACACCATTTTGTTGAGGTGTGTAAGGTGCAGAGAATTCATGTTTAATGCCGTTAGAAGAGCAAAAATCAATGAATTTGGAATTTATGAATTCCCCACCTCTATCACTCCTTACTCGAGTAATCCTTTCATTCTTTTCAATCATAATACGATTGCAAATTTCGAGAAAAGAATCAAAAGTATCAGCTTTTTCTTTTAGAAAGGCTACCCAAGTATATCTAGAAAAATCATCAACCAACAAAAAAATATACCATTTACCTCCCAGAGATGGTTGACGAGTTGGCCCCATTAAGTCCATATGCAAAAGTTCCAAAGGCCGTTTTGTACCTATGTGGTTCAAATTCTTGTGTGCAGTCCTAGACTGTTTTCCCTTTTGGCAACCGCCACACACAAGGTTTTGTTCAAAAGAAAGTTTCGGAACCCCCTTGACCACATCTTTATTTGAAATTCTAGCAAGTTCCTTAAAGTTTATGTGACCTAGCCTTTCATGCCAAAGTGTTTCATTTTTCAAAGATGCTAGGTTACATTTTTCAGAAATCTTAGAAGGAACTACATAACAGTTGTTTTCTGATCTAACCCCCTTTAAAAAGAAAGCATGGTTCAAGTCAGTTACAGTGCATTTATCAGATGAAAAATTAACTGAATAACCATTATCACACAGTTGACTTATGCTTATGAGGTTAGTCTTTAGGCCATGAACAAATAATACATTATCTAGAACCGGGCCATCTGGAATAGCTACCGTTCCCTTTCCAACAATTTTGGAAGACCGGCCATCTCCGAAAACAACAAGTCCTCCGGAGTTTTTCTCAAATGTTTGAAAACAGTTTTTATCGCCGGTCATATGACGGGAACACCCGCTATCCAGGTACCAAGACGAACTATCATATGCATGCAAGGAAACATTGGTAGCAAGACAGGGAAAGATTTCACCTTTGCGCACCCAAACCTTTTTGGAGTGCGTCGGTAATGGTCGTGAAGTTGATTTCCTAGGTGAGAGCGTCTTGCTTGAAGAATTGCTGCTCCTTGATGATGTCGTCTTGAGAGGTGTACTACCAAGGCTCTTTTCCGTCAATTTGATTGGAGTTGTTTCCCGAGGAATAGCCCTTTTGGTAGTTGTTGCAAGATGTTCTTGAGGTGTGCGTTTGGCTCCAGTCTTGCAGTTTCTTCTGATGTGCCCTGAAATGCCACAACGAAAACATACCTTGGATCTTGTCGATTCCGAAGAAGATGTAGTAGGTTCGTTGTCGTTGCTTGTCGTGAACACCGGTGTCGGAGGAGGAGATACCGACTGAGGCACAAATACCGTACCACTCGAACTTGGAATGTCTCCAGTTTGAGTGTATCCGAGGCCGAACTTGTTTCTTTGACCGAGACCAAGAAGTCTGTCCAACTTACTCCTTCCAGAAGAAATCTCTGTAAGTCATCCTTTAGTTGGCGTATGGTCTCCGTCATTTCCAATTTTTCCTGTCGGGCCTCGCCGTTGAGCTTCAAGAAGTAATTCGCTTTGTTCACCATGTCTACATAACTCTTCTCGAAATGCTCATTGGACTCTTGAAGGGAAACATTTGTCTTAATCAGATTGTCCCTTTCCACTTCAAGATCGGTTGAGAAGAGGTTACTCTTTTTACTTCATCTTCAAGATCCAGTAATCTCTCTTTCAACCCCTTGTTTTGTTTAGCCAGTTTCTTTGAATCCCTCAAAAGCTTATGGTGGTAGGCTAAAACAAAATCTTCACCTTCCGAATCATCTGACTCATCGTCCGTTGCAATCTTTTCCACAGTGGAGTTGGACAATGACTCGGATGTACTTGCCATTAAGCACATGAAGGGAGAAGATGTAGTGGACGCGTGGAAAGCTGTCGCGTTGTCTTCTTCATCACTTGACGATGACTCATTTGACGTGGAGTTGTCATCCCAAGTAACTACTTGCATCGCCTTCTTCTTTGCCGGATTCTTGTTGGGACATTCCGTTGCTATGTGGCCGTAGCCTCGACATTTGAAACACTGAACTTGTCCCTCAGAACTTTTCTTATCCTTTGAGAAGTTCTCTTGGCTTCTTGACTTGTAACTTGAAGGACCCTTGCCTTTCTTCGACTTTCCGAAGGATTGAGTTTTGCTTGAATTTCCCCTTCGAAAGTTGCGGCGAAACTTCCTTGTCAAGAGAGCGAGCTGCTTCTCAAAGTCCTCCATAGAAATGTTCTCGTCGTCGTCCGAGGAGGATGAATCCGCGTCTTCTTCTTTAGTTGATTTCAATGCGTAACCTGAAGACTTAGAAGAGGATGCCTTTCCAGAAGAATAGTTAGTAGGAAAAGTCATTTCATAAGTTTGTAAAGCACCTACTAATTCTTCTACACGCATTTCGTCCGGGTGTTTAATTGTTTCAATGGCTGCAACCTTCGGGCGAAATCGTTCAGGAAGAGTTCTTAGAATTTTTCTTACAACTTTAAATTCTGGAATCTTCTCTCCCAAGTTAGCACATGAGTTCACGATGTCTTGCAATCGTGTGTAATAGTCAGTGAAGGATTCATTCTGCTGCCATAGAGACTTGGAGTCAAACTTGCTCGTGAGCATTTGCAGTTTCTGAATCTTCACTAAGTTAGTTTCCCTCATGCGTAACTTGCAT
>CM054949.1:5614800-5642752 GCA_029168755.2 Tillandsia fasciculata
ATCCTTTAGAAGTCCGAAACATCTAACACCCCGACGACGGGGAAAACACCCACACAACGCCCTCCACAAGGCTCCAAGCGGTGCCAACAAACAACAAACAGCTGTTTACTAACTATCATAACTTCCCCCTGAAGACAACGAACTCACCTGTCACCAACACGGGCTGCTCCCCTCCGTCGCCGATGCTGGATACTTCCACCCGTCACCAACACGGGCCACAAGCTGGGAGCATAACCACCATCCCGGACCACTCGCTCCGACTACCCGTCCTACCGAGGCGACGGTCGAAACTAACGTTAGGTTTCGGCTCTAAGACCTACCACAAGGTCTACCCCACAGAAAGGGCTGCGTACAGGGCCTCCTAGTCGAAGGTGACCAGTACCAGAACTCCGAGTAGTCGCCAGATCCCCCCCTTGACTCACACCAGCCCCAAAAGATCACAATCCACAACGCTCCCAGCCAAGCCTCAAGGCTATGCCTTAGTCATGGGAACTGGCGACAAAACCCACAAGGTAAGGTCCTACTTCCGTCCTGGCACCGACGGGGTGCGACGCTCTAAATTGCCACTAACCCTCGGTCCCAAACCGTTGCCCCACCCAGCACCGGGCATCTAATCGAGCGGTAAACTTCCAGACCGACAACGACACTCCCAACTAAAAGAAAATCTAAGCTCTAGGTCCGTTCAGCAAAGACCTCCAGGTACTTGAAGACTATCTATCTGAAATCTAAAGGGTCGGAAGAAGGCAAGCAACGAAAACAACGAGAAGAACCGTGTCAAGAGTTGCCTAGGTTCACTAAACGCACTCGAGGGATCACACGCCAACCCACCAAAAGGAGCCACCGTGAACCCATCACGACGATCTCTGCAATCGTCGCAGTGTCTACGGTGAAAGGCTGAACTATGGGTAACAATTATAGGGGAAGAATCCTCACTCCCTCCCGTACCTTGCCCATGGTGCAAAAGGAATCGACCGACTACCCGCTGTAACTTAACACCAGAAAACCCAGAAGGTACATGTTTGGACAAACGGCTATCCAGTTACTCATGATCGACAGACGGCTGACAAACCAACAACCCCCAGTGGGTTGTGCTACCACCCGAGCCATATCGGGAAGAGAAACTCAATAGTCCCCGCACTCTCGCATCTGTTGCCGCAGGAGCTAGTTTTCTCGCGACCGTCGACGTCGTCGTAACTGCCTCCGCGTCCCCGGCCGATGGTCTGGTACGGGCCATATCTGTACACACACAACAAGAGTCAGCTCTAGACTTCCCTTACAAAACAACGAACCACTTAGCGAGAGAAAAGGACTCGGACTCTTCCCCCCCCTCGATCACTCGCGTTCTACCTTCCTATGCCCTACCCATTTCATTCACCTGTAGGCAAGTGAGGTACCCCCACGGATGTCGGCACTAACTGTTGTGATTGAAAGAACTTCTCTGATACCATCTTAATCAGTCACGCCCCGGGGGTTTGTTTAAGCGGAAACGGTTTGCAAAAGTCGTACGTTCGACGAAAGATTTTTTTTTTTTTTTTTTTTTTTTTTTTTTTGATAGTAAGGAAACCCCTCTTCCCCGGCGCGTGCCCAGACCCGCCGCACATACAGGATTTCTCTGTAAACGGACAGAGCCTCCCCTGTATGTGCACGGCGTAGCGTACAGTACATAACCCAAACATATACAATCATTCAATCACAACAATTGTTAACATACAACCAGCATTCTAATTCATTAAAGTACATGGCCGATCAGTTTGGAAAGAGTAAATCCACAGTTTTAAAAAGGGCGCCCACTCGGCACTTACGTTTTGAATACTAGTTTTCAAAATCAGCATAAATCCACAAGGTTTTGAAAACGGTGCCCACACGACACCCCAGTTTTGAAATTCGTTTCGCAATCCATAAATCCACAGGGTTTTGAAACCAGTGCCCACACGACACTTAGATTTTAAAAACGGTTTTCGCAATCTTTTCTTCGGTTTTACCTTTTTCTTTTTCAAATGGCCAACAGAAATAAAAGGAAAAGTAACGCATAAGAGGATAACCAAATACCGACATCCATGTCGACCCCACGAGGGTATCGAGAACCTCACACCTAACTACAATGTAAATGAAATGCCAGAATGAAAGATGAAATACAATCCAGGGTCCCCAACGACCCAGCTGCTTCCGCTGCGTCCTCACCGCCGCCTACCTCTCCTCTCGCCTGAACCCTGTCACGAAGTGGGAAGTCAGTGACTAATAATAGCAGAGCAGGAGAAAATAATAAAACAAACCGTGAAGACAACCGGAGCAACCACCCTCTCAAGGGGGAAAAGACAACCTGTACCCCTGTGTCCTGCAATACCCGACCTCGTCGGACAACTAAACCGACGAGCCGTACCGTACCTGCAATACCCGACCACGTCGGACAACTAAACCGACGGGCCATACCGTACCTGCAAAACCCAACCACGTCGGACAACTAAACCGACGGGTCGCACCGTACCTGCAAAACCCGACCACGTCGGACAACTAAACCGACGGGTCGCACCGCTCGCACCTCGGCGCCTCAAACCCCACAACTAATAAGGGGCCCCACTACGTCACCTCGTGGGTATACACGGGTCATAGACCGCTTTTCCGGAAAAGCGCACCCTTTGCGGTGGCCAAACCGCGGGTGCGCGTGCTGCAGCCTCGAGCCAAGTAACCATAACCACCATCATGTTAGCCTCATAATATATAACAAGAGTAAAACGGCAACATATATAATCAAAAGTAAAACCGCAACATGTGTGATCGGAAGTAACCCGCTAACATGTATAATCAAAAGTAAAGCAATAATACGTGTACTCGAAGGTAACCCGCTAGCATGTACTATCGAAAGGAAAACGACCGCCGGAAACCGACGCTAAACACCCCGAAGAAAACCCACCACATAATAAACATGAATATGCCGACATTGCGCATAAAGGATTCTAAGGGTGTACCCACTATCATGTTAGCAACGTGATGTAAAATTAAGAATAAAAGCGACCGCCGGAATTCGGCGCTAAGTACCAAAATAAAACCCCCCGTAATGAACCAAGTACCCAGAATGAGACCAACAATAATGAACCGAGTACACACCACATGATAATCATGACAGTAACGAGATTGTACATAAAGGGGTTCTAAAGATGTACCCACCTGAAACGTGAAGAAGAAGGTGTGTGGAACTCCAGTTAAAACACTCCCACCTTGTGCCCGAAAGAACTACAGTAAGAAGTAACGTTAATAACATCATCGCGGTCAAAAACACTCAAAAACGGGGCGAAACGGGCCAAAAACGGAGCTTCTGGGCTTCCGGGCTGGGGGCTGGTGCACGGTCGGAGGCGTGGACCGGGTCCACAGCGCAGGGGACGCGCGGCGCAGACCGGGCTCACCCCGGGCGCGTGCACCATGCACCTTGGGCCGGGCCGGTGCACGACCAAGACGCGCACCGGGCTCACACCCGCAGGCGCGGCGGTGCGCACCGGGTGCACGCCCGGAGCGTGCACCGCAGGAACTGGGCCGGGCTGGTGCATCCTCCGCGGGCCGGCGGTGCAGCGGGGTTCACCGCATTCGGTGCCACGCCAGTGCGCCGGGTCCACGCCTGGAGCGTGGACCGCGTGGCTGCGGGCTGGGCTCCGAGAACAGTAACTCCAGTTTCTTTAATTTTCCGATTTCGTCGTCTTTTCCGGCTCCGGTTGTGACCATGCGACCACGGCGGCTGCGGCGACGACCTCGCGACCATGATAACGGCGGCGGCGGCCTCCCGTTTAACAACGGCGGCGGCGGCCTCCCGTTCAATACCAAACCCGCATCGCCCGTGACAACCGAACCACCAACACCCGAAACCCCCAAAAAGAAACAACGATGCTAACCTTGATTCCCTGGAGGAAGAGGAGAAGGAGGGTCGTCCCCTCCACGCCCGATCAATCTCGCAGAGGATGGGCGATTTCCCCTTTCTCGATTTTGGTTCCCTCCGTCGATTTCTCGAGAAGAGGGAAAATGGATTGGGTTTCCCCCCCGCACGCACCCAAACTGACTTAACGCCCAAATAAAAAAATTAAAAGGAAAAGGGAAAAACCTAAATCCCCAAACACAACTAAAATCGAACGGGGTGCAACGAGGGGTCCGGATCACCCCGAAAAACGTGCCGATCGCCTGCACGACTTTCGATGCGCCCAAACTGATGGTAAAACTTCAAAAATTATTTCTGGGAGATCCCGGGGTCGGAATTCAAATCCGATCGCGCCACCGTTCACCGTTTTGCGAGCTCTACCACCTAAAAATATTCGCAAACCCCGACGATCAGCCCAGAAATTCTCGAATTTCACTCCCCTTCTCTAACAACTAAGAATATCTAATTAAGATCAAACGGAAAACCGGAGGGTCGAGGGACCACCACCTCAATAAAAAGAAAAACCCACTGACATAAAAAGATAAAAAGTCGGATCACAGCAGGATCCCGTCCGAACACCTCGAAAAGCGTGCCGGCCACTTAGCACGGGTTCCAATGCACCACTCAAAGGCAAACGCTTTGATCCCCATTCCGGGAGATCCGTAAATCAGAATCCGAATCCGTTCGCTTTGCCGTCCTCCGTTCTTCGAGCCCAAACGCAGAAAAAATACTAGCGGCCCCGGTCAGTCCAAAGCAGAAAGCGGTGAAAGGTTTTCCTACCAGTCCCGTCAAAATAAAAAGGGGGGTATACAAAGGCAAGGGAACGCCAGGACTCTACATTTATTCTCCTAAGCGATTATGTTGGCTGCAGACAAAATAATGCTATGGAATGGATGACATGTCTTAGACTTTCGCTGGATTGGGTCGAGTGTTGTTTGGTGCTGTCCTGATGTTTGCATGTGGATTGCAGGTGGGCACGATGCCTCCCCGACGCAGGATGCGGACGCGTTCTCAGCCTTCCTCCTCCCAAGGGTCTGAGCAGGAGGAGTTAGCTCAGGGTCAGCAGGGTGACGTGCAGGAGCTTCGGGCTCAGATGGCTCAGTTGTCAAAGACTTTCCGGCGTGAGGAGGAGACCGTGGATCGGATGGTGCGTATGATAGAGCAGAGAGCACAGTCAGCTGTGACGCCTGCTACGGCATTTTGGTGTTGGCATATTTCGTGAGTCAAGTCAGTGAGTTGAGTCGGAGTCTTAAAGGGATCAAATTGTCAATCAGCAATCGAAGACTTAGAGAAGATTCAACAAGAGCTCAAGTTGACACTCAGTGTTTTGAGTCTTGAAGATTGAAGATGAAGAATTGTGGATCAATTACATCAATCTTAAGGAAAATGGATTCGGAAGGATCAGGTACGTTTAACTAAATAATTTTGGTGATCCGAATACTTCTTATAGTGTAGAAACACTTGGATGAATTTTTAATTGCATAAAAATCAAAAACTGGACATGGGACATGTTCAGAGTCCGGATCAGACATTCCAATCCGGATCCCGAACATAGGATGTTCATGCGCAATTCCAATCCGGACCTTGGATTTTCAGTCCGGATCCCGAACATGGAATTTGCTGAATTGCATGAACGATCCGGATCGGGAAATTCAGTCCGGATCCCGAACCCTCTTTTCTGGAAAAAGTCTATTTCGCTACGACAGATCCGGATCGCCAATCCGATCCGGATCGCCGTCCTGAAAAATTTCAGATAAGGTCAGTTTTTGATTCTTATCTCTTTCCAAAGGTTTCTAACCTATAAATAGACACTTAGGGTTTCTCAAGAACTACCGATCAATTAAGAAAACACTCGAGAGCAACCCTAGAGGCTAGGTTTTTACCGTTCTTCTTTTTAGCCTCTTTTAGGTCAATTCGACGGTTCTTCCAAGATCTATCTTTTGTCGAATTGATCTAATCTTTGCTTAGAATTTCTTTCTACGGTTCTTCAATGATAATCTAAGCAAAGGATCACCATCGAAGCCTATATTTCTTATCGGCTGAGTTTGCGTCGTGGATTCGACGTGGCACCGTGGATTCGGTGTGTTGAAGGCGTTTCGTGGATTCGAAACGTGTGCTCGTGGATTCGAGTGGCGTTCGTGGATTCGAACGTGTGCAGTGGACGTGCAATCGGTGGAGCGCAAGGTCCGAAGAAGTTGAAGGAGGGGTCGAGTCCGTGGAGTCGGTAATCACCTTGTTATTCTTCAATTCTTAGTGGATTGTTATTGCGTGTTGGTCCCGTGGTTTTTCTCCTGGATTGGAGTTTCCACGTAAATCTCGGTGTGCTGTTTTTTATTTTCCGCATTGGTTTTTATTTTGCACTGAGATTTGTTTTTAAAATATTACACCTATTCACCCCCCTCTAGGTGTTTGATAGTACCTATTTAGATCCTTGTGGATCCTAATAAAACCAACAATTGGTATCAGAGCGGGTTTTAGGTTTATCTATCATGTCGGGTGAAAGTGGTAATATTTTTAGACCTCCTCTTTTTGATGGGACCAATTATGCGTATTGGAAAGTGCGGATGAGAGCTTTTCTCATCTCTAATTGATGAGCGGGTTTGGCAAACCGTGGAATACGGTTGGGTGCATCCTGTTGAGGAAGTAGGAAATTCTACTACCCCAAAACCTCGCTCTAGATGGTCTAAAGAGGAAATCGAAAGATCTTCTTACAATGGGAAAGGTATGAACGCTTTATTAATTCTCTTTCCTCGACTGAGTTTACAAGAATTTCCGCGTGTGAAACCGCGAAGGAAATTTGGGATATTCTCAAAATTACACATGAGGGTACTAATCTTGTAAAAATTCAAAAGCTCCAGATGCTTACAAGTCAATTTGACTCTATTCATATGGAAGAGCATGAATTGTTTACAGATTATTACACTAGACTTCAAGATGTAATTAATACATGTGCTAATTTAGGAGAAAAGATCCCGGAGTCGAAAATTGTAAGAAAGATACTTCGGACTCTTCCGGAACGGTTTAGGGCAAAGGTTACCGCCATTGAAACCGTTAGTCATCCGGATGAGATGAGTGTAGAGGAATTAGTAGGTGCTTTACAAACTTATGAGATGACTTTTCCTACTAATCAAATTTCTTCCAAGTCTTCTTCTAAGCTTACAGGTATTGCATTCAAATCAACAAAGGAAGAAGATGACGAATCAAGTTCCGACGATGAAATCTCTTTTGCCGATTTTGAAGAACAATTGGCGCGGATCACAAAGAAATTTCGTCGGAAATTTTGGAAGAATCGAACCGATGGATCTTCATCCACGAAACCATCTAAAGGATCATCGGGTTCTAAATCCTCTAAACTCAAAGGCGTTGCAAAACCTTCTAAAGAAAAAGAAAAAGATGATTTCGAAGGGGAAATCCGATGCTATCGATGCAAAGGCTACGGCCATATTTCAACGGATTGTCCTTCTAAGAAATCATACAAAAAGAAGGCTTTGCAAGCAAAAACTTGGGACGATTCTAGTTTCGATGAATCGACCTCAAGTGAAGAGGAAAAAGAAAAATTGTTGCTTTTCATGCCTCTCAAATTCCCTCTTCTAATTTGTGCTTATCATCTTTAGTCACTGACTCTATTCCTTTGATTTTGCATGAAACATCAACATCCGGAGGAGAGTCATCAAGTGAGGGGGAGTCGGACGAAGAAGAACTCGTTGAGGCATACCAACAACTTCTTGCGGAATCAAAGAAGATGGCCAAGCATATCAAGAAGTTGAGGAAGCAACGACTTGAGGTTCAAGACGAGAATCAAGCTTTAAAGATCAAACTTCATGATCTCGAGGAGGAACAAGGACGGTTATTGGATAACAATAAAATCCTCCAAGAAAAGTTAAACCAATCGGAGACAAACGCAAAATCATATATGGACAAGATTGGTTTTCTTGAAAAGCAGTTTGAAGAAATTCATGTCACCAACCAAGCTTTGACCAAGCAAGTTCATGAACTCAAATCCGACATACAAAGGCTTTCAACCGGTTCCAAGAAACTAGAAAGTATGTCCGGATTAGGTCAAACAAGCAAGGTTGGTTTGGGATTTAAAAAGGACCAAACTGTGCATGCTTCAAGTTCCACAATGAAATTGAAAGGAAGAACTTGTCACCTATGTGGACTTGAAGGACATTGGTGAAGAATTGCCCGAAAAAGAGAAAGAAAAATCCTTCGGCAACTTCATCTACGGAGCGGACTCAACGGAATCAAAAGACACATCAAGTCAAAGGAGTTCACTCAACCCACCAAAGGTCCGAGCCACATCATCAATCATACAAGTGGATCATTGCGAGGCAAAGACCTAAGGTGGATCAACAGTCAAAGCGGACAACCCCCGGCCACAACGAATCAAGACAACCCAAAATCCAGCGATTTTGGATTCGGAAAGGTGATATCTTTCCTTGTCTTAAGTTCTAAATAGCTTATGACTGTATGTAATGCTTTGATTGGTTTTCTCTTCATATTTTGCTTAATCTTTGCATTACATGTTTTCAATGCTCTTTGTTTTTATACTTTGTTTTTGAACAAAAGGGTTTTTATTGAACAAGTGCATTGAGTAAAAAGGGTTTCACGTTCATTCACTCCAAATTAATTTTATATGGATTATCAACTTTACTCCATAATCATAATCTTGAAGATACTTCATTATAGGAGTTTTTGATAGTTATAAGCATCAAATTTTAGAAATCATGTGTGATCTTTAGATGCTTAATCTATCTCGGTTGTGTGAATTCATTGTGATAAACGTGAGACAACCGATAGACTAAAATTTGGGATTTAATTCTTTCACGTAAGAGATTGCCTTCTTACAAGGGTAAATAAATGAATTGCAAAAGATGTGGAAAGAGTTACATCCGAAAGGAGTGTGAAAACTACCACCACATGTTGGAAAGAGCTACCACATGTTTTTGGATGCTTGGAAAATATTTTATGAGAAAATATTTAGTTGAAGCATTCGGAGATTTAAATTCAAAGTTCTTATATTAAACAATCTCCTGGTTGGTATAAGGTGGGATAGTTAAAAAGATGCTCAAAGAGCCACCCTTAGGTATTTTAGTGCTTATCTCAATTTGAAAGGGTAGAATTCAAGATTGATGTCATTTGGAAATCTCCGTAAGTCATCTTTGTAAATCCGTTACATCTTGATAGAGTTTGGATCTCAAGATTATTTTTGATGACTTGTGTTTGATGAATATAACATGAAAAACTGTTTATAATGTTTTATCTTTGTTTTTCATGATTTAGGAGTAAATCTTTTTAATTTTGTGAAATTAATTGGATTGAATGGCATCTGTGTGAATTCATTGTTTAAAGCACTTAAATTGATTTCTTGATGGAATACAAATCGGTATTTGAAAAGATTTCAAAATCTGGATTTGTTTCAAGAAATTATTTGATTTTTGCTTTCTGGTACCGGTACGCAATCTGCATTTTTGTTATATACCGGAACTGAGCTTTTATCTCTCTTTCTCTATGAACTAATGTTGTTAGTGATTTCCTTTTGTCTAGTATGTTCACTGTTTGACAATTTGTGACAAAAAGGGGGAGAACAAAAAATAATGATCGTATCACAAAGGGGGAGAACATAAATGCTCAAGACAGGGGGAGAACATGGAGAACATGGAGAACATGTTAGAGATGCTCAAGATAGGGGGAGATAAAGAAAAGATTGAAAGAGCCGAAATGTAGAATTTTAATTTCTAACGACTAACGTTTGATTTTGTTTGGAGTTTTGTTTTGCAGGAATTACATCACTTTAAGACTCCAAGTCCTAAGTCATAGAGTATGTTCTAGGACTGTTTGGTTCAAATGTAATTTTGTATTTATTGGATCTTTCACGCAAAGAAAATCAATGTTTTGGTGATAACATTGAATTTCGATTTTTTGGTTTAAGATGAGTGACTTGAGCGTTTTTATGTATTTTTGGGTTTTGTCACGAAATTGCCAAAGGGGGAGATTGTTACGGCATTTTGGTGTTGGCATATTTCGTGAGTCAAGTCAGTGAGTTGAGTCGGAGTCTTAAAGGGATCAAATTGTCAATCAGCAATCGAAGACTTAGAGAAGATTCAACAAGAGCTCAAGTTGACACTCAGTGTTTTGAGTCTTGAAGATTGAAGATGAAGAATTGTGGATCAATTACATCAATCTCAAGGAAAAAGTATTCAAAAGGATCAGGTATGTTTAACTAAATAATTTTGGTGATCCGAATACTTCTTATAGTGTAGAAACACTTGGATGAATTTTTAATTGCATAAAAATCAAAAACTGGACATGGGACATGTTCAGGATCCGGATCAGAATTACAATCCGGATCCCGAAGGGTAGGAGTTCATGGCAAATCCAATCCGGACCAAGGATTTTCAGATCCGGATCCCGAACATGGATTTGCTGAATTGCATGAACGATCCGGATCGGGCCTTCAATCCGGATCCCGAACCCTTTTTCTGGAATCGTCTGTCTCGCTACGACGATCCGGATCGCAGTAATTCCGATCCGGATCGCCGTCCTGAAAAATTCCAGATAAGGTAGTTTTTGATTCTTATCTCTTTCCAAAGGTTTCTAACCTATAAATAGACATTTAGGGTTTCTCAAGAACGACCGATCAATTAAGAAAACACTTGAGAGCAACCCTAGAGGCTAGGTTTTTATCGTTCTTCTTTATAGCCTCTTTTAGGTCAATTCGACGGTTCTTCCAAGATCTATCTTTTGTCGAATTGATCTAATCTTTGCTTAGAGATTTCTTTCTACGGTTCTTCAATGATAATCTAAGCAAAGGATCACCATCGAAGCCAATATTCTTATCGGCTGAGTTTGCGTCGTGGATTCGACGTAGCACCGTGGATTCGGTGTGTTGAAGGCGTTTCGTGGATTCGAAACGTGTGCTCGTGGATTCGAGTGGCGTTCGTGGATTCGAACGTGTGCAGTGGACGTGCAATCGGTGGAGCGCAAGGTCCGAAGAAGTTGAAGGAGGGGTTGAGTCCGTGGAGTCGGTAATCACCTTGTTATTCTTCTATTCTTAGTGGATTGTTATTGCGTGTTGGTCCCGTGGTTTTTCTCCTGGATTGGAGTTTCCACGTAAATCTCGGTGTGTTGATTTTTATTTTCCGCATTGGTTTTTATTTTTGCACTGAGATTTGTTTTTAAAATATTACACCTATTCACCCCCCTCTAGGTGTTTGATAGTACCTATTTAGATCCTTGTGGATCCTTATATTAAAACCAACAACGCCCCCAGTCGTACCCGCAGCACAGGCAACCCCTACTACACCGGTTACCAGTGGTCAGCCGTCCGGGACGGCGGGACAGTTGATCCCGGCAGAGTAGCGTGAGGTGGTGGATCTATTGATGAGGTTCCGCCGTTCGATCCTATTGTGGTCCAGATTTCCCAGGCAACTTGTCCGATGAATCCACTATGTAAACACCTAGTATTGTGTGTTCTGGCCCACGGTACATCAAAGGGATGCCACAGATGGACCCTGTGAGATATCTTTGGCCGATTTGGTCGTCGGTTGTGTTTGCCGAATTGTAGAAAAGGAATTGGGCCAAATAGAGGTTGGAATTGGATTCATCAGTGCGGAAAAACGCTTGAAAACGGCTTTTTGTTTGTTAAATTTGGAGTCCGGATGACCAAAAACGGGCTTCCGGAAGTTTCCAGGGTTTTTCGGTGCACGGGGGAGACCATGGACCAGCCTGGGACACGTGGCGGCCCGTGATTGGGCGGCGCATGCGATTCGGTCCACGGGAGGCGCGGTGGGTGCATAGACCGGCGGACGGGCTATGTGGCGCTTCCCAGTTGGAGGGTCCAGTGGGGCTCGGTTTAGCGCTTTTTGCGCGTGGCATTGGTGGACCGGGTGCATGACAGGTGGCGGCCAGGCGTTGGCGGGCTCATGAACGCGCGGCTCAGGAGGTCCGGGTCACGCGTCGGGATCGAGCGCGCGGGAACGGGCGAAGTCGGGCGTGCGGTCGGCCGTACTCGAGTGCGGCCACGTGGCCGCACGCGATTGGCGGACCGCGGCCGCCCCCACACCAACTCCCTGGGACGCGTGTCGCGCAACGGGGAAGCTTGCACCGCTGTTCCCTGTTGCGTGGACACGCGTCGGCCGCTAAGGGGTGCGGGTTGGACGGAGGGCCGTCCGACCCGGGGGCCCGGTTTTGGGTTTCGGGTTAATGGGCCCAAACCCGGCCGTTTAACCTCTTTAGGTGACTATTTAAACCCTATTATCACCTCAATTTAACCCTTTTTCGTTTGGAATTTCACAGTGAACCCTCAAGGTGATTTTTCCCTCTGCCGGAGCTGGTTCCGACGGTGGCTCGCCGGATTTTTCCAGGGCACGCATCCTGAGGATTGGTATTTTACGGCGCGGCGCGGCGCGACACTCGTACACCGACAACCCGTTTCGTCGCTTTTTAGTGCGCGGACTCCCCCGACTCACCCCGATCTCTGATTTCAGCGATTCTTGCGCCGTTGGACTCTAAACTGGTAGGACTCCAACTTTGATATTTTGGGTTTTCTTGGTTTCCGTACGGATTTTGGAGTTTCTTGGGCTTACATTTGACCCATTATTCTTCGCGGATTTTTGGACAGTACTGCGGAGTTTTGGCCGTATCTTTGCGCACAGGCATCGAATCGAGGTGATTCAGAAGGCAATTTTTCATCGTCTTTTCGCAGGGAACCTCCTGGATTTTTCTCAGAATTTTCTGAGTCTTCTTCGAGGGTGAACATCTGTATTCTTCCCAAGTTCGTTACATTGTATTTTTGTACAGTTTTATTTGGGTGTTTCCCTTGCCGAATTTTATCTCAGCGTAGGAAACTCGGATTTGAGCGTGCAGGTACTCGTTTCGACGGGTTCGTCGCAAGGATCGTGACGGTATTTTCTTGGATTTTTCCGGGCACTTTTTCCGTAGGTGAAAACTGTGAAACTCTAGACAGTTGTAATTGGACAGATTATGAGGGAAAATGGTGTACTTAATTGTGTATGTTCTATCTGGATATTTTGCACAGTGTTGAGGACATCACTGGACTGAGCGTGTAGAGTACCGGGTCTTCGGATAGCGCGCCGACCTCACAAGATGGCATGGAGCAGAGAGTTGCCTTGGATATGTTGCATTTGAGTTTACAGTTGATGCCGGGTTGATTCGGATCAACGCAGAAGCTCCAGCTCGATTCGGGATTTTTCCGGGATTTGTATGCCGGTTGAGGATGAGATTTGGAAATTACCGACTTCACAGTGGAGTGACGAAAATTCGGGAACACTTGGGACAGGTATATATTCAGTTTACAGCACAGTTCGGGAGGTTCCGGACTGACGCGGAGGATCCGGGGGCAAAAAGTGAGTCGGAACTGGCACTTTTGGAGCCGGTATTTGATTTGAGCATTCCGACTCAACGGATGAGCTTTTTGAAGAGAAAAAGCTGTGGACACGTGTACTTTCGATTTACAGCGGAGTTCGGGAGGTTCCGGGCGGCGGCGGAAGGCCCGAAGGCAAAAAGTGAGTTGGAGTTGGGCTTTTTGCATTATTTTAATATTATTTTTCTTAGTTTGCTAATTTAATTCCTACTCTTTGCTTGGTAACAGAGTTTTGCTCTTGGGGATTTTTGGTTTTGAAGGTATGTGCTTTTAATGTTTAAACTTAGCTTTTTAATTTATTTGGGCTTAATTAAGTCAAGCTTAATTAAGTGATCTGGGCTTCTTAGGGGGTGGTGACCACACCCTCCTTGTGAGATAGGCTCACCACCCCTCACCTACCTCCCTCCTCATCCTCTGTAGCTTCCACGAAGCAGAGAAAGCAAGGAAAACAAGAGAAAGAAAGAAAGAAAGGAAAAGAGAAAGAAGAAGATGAAGGAGATGAAGTGGAACAAGGTGGATTTGGAGTTTGTGCTTGTGAAGGTTAGCTTTTTGGATTTTTATTCTCTTAATTAGTTGAGCTTGGGTTTTTATCAAGAGCTTGAACATTTGATTTGGGATTTTTGGATTTTTATTTTTGGGCTTTGATAATTTATTTGGAGTTAATTAGAGTTTTATGGGTTTTTATTTGATGTTGGAATTTTATTTGAAGCCATTGGAGGCTTTGTTGCTTTGTTAAAAGCAAAAAAAATGGAGTTTTGGGGATTTTTGATGTTTTAAGGAATTTCGAAAAATTTATTGGTGATAAAAAAGATTTTTAAATTTATTTTAATTTTTTTGAATTTTTTTGAAATTTTTTTGAATTTTTTTTGAAAAATTTTCCGCGCCGCGCGCCGCAACAGGCAGCGCGCGGCGCTGCCTGGCAGCGCGCAGGCGCGCGCGGCAGGGCCGCGTGCAGGTGCGCGCGCGGCAGGGCCGCGTGCTGTTTTTCGCCGTCGGTCGCAGTTTTTTGCCGACGGAGGCCGTTTTTCGCCGCCGCGTGTTGTTTTTTCGCCGTCGGTCGCGCGTTTTTTTCGCCGACGGAGGCCGTTTTTCGCCGCCCGTTTGGCGTGCTGTTTTTTTTCGCGCCGTCGGTCGCAGTTTTTTTTTTCGCCGACGGAGGCCGTTTTTCCGCCGTCGACCGCTGTTTTTTTCGCCGTCGACCGCTGTTTTTGCCGCCGCGAACTGTTTTTCGCCGTAGGGCGCTGTTTTTCGCTGACGGAGGCTGTTTTCGCGGACGGAGGCTGGTTTTCGCCGCCGCGCCGCTGTTTTCCCGCCGTCGGAGTCTGTTTTTCGCCGTCGGGGCGCTGTTTTTTTCGCTGACGGAGGCTGTTTTCGCCGCCGACGGAGGCTGGTTTTCGCTGCCGCGCGCGCTGTTTTCGCTGTCGGAGTCTGTTTTTCGCCGTCAGGCGCAGTTTTTCGCTGACGTAGGCTGTTTTCGCCGACGGAGGCTGGTTTTCGCCGCCGCGCGCTGTTTTCGCCGTCGGAGTCTGTTTTTCGCCGATGGAGGCTGTTTTTCGCCAACAGAGGATGGTTTTCACCATCGGGCGCTGTTTTCGCCGTGGAGGCTGTTTTTCGCCGACGGGGACCGTTTTCGACCGTTCTTTACTGATTTTGCGATTTCATCCTTCCTGGCAGTTGGCAGTGCAGTTTTAGCTTCTGGCGTGTGCGGTTGTGTGTTTCTCCGCCACGTGGGACCGCGAACTTGCATTGGGACTTTTGTCTGGGACGCGACCTTGCAACTCCGTTTTGCGCGCGGGTTCCGGCTTCGTGCTTCGATTTGCGTGCTGACCTCGTGGAGACAAGGTAATCCCGCTGAGCCCAATTGCAAGTGTCGACAAGCAATTGGGGGCGATCAGAGGTGGGTTGGTTTTCTCTCCAAGTCTACGGACTTCCTTCTAATTCTATTATGATAGGATTGCATGCTAGTTTAAGTGTTTCTTGGAACTTGACTAGCACCCCCGTCATATGTTGCATGTATTCAACCAGACCAATAGAGAACCTTAATCTGGGCTAGGTTCTATTATGCTTTAGACATTCCACACACTGCATTTCCTTCTGGACATAGGGTTCCTCGCCCGGGTAGTGGGCCGAGTGGTCAGAGTTTTGTGGGATGGGTGTTTCACTCGGGCCTGGGGGCTGAGTGGGGTCTGGTGGCTGTGTTAGGCCAGTGTTGGTGGTTTGGGAACCGTTTAGAGTAAACGGTGGTCCCGGGTTTCTAGTTGTGACGTCGTTTCCTCGTTACTACCACGTTGTGATCGTGGAGTACGTATGCTATCAGGACCTTGAACCCAGAATGCTTTTGAGCTCTCATGATTTTGGTATACCAGTGTTTTCCTTCCGTATTCCTAAGGGTCGCCGGAGCTTGTTCTTGTTTGATTGGGCGAAGGTGTCACCCTTGGGAGTTCGGGAAACAAACTCGTTTTCAACTGATTTTCTCAAGAACTAAAATCCATAAAAGCTGGTTTTTCTCAAATTAAGATAGCTTTCAAAAGGGCAAATTTTACCCTCACCCCAAGGGGGTTGAGGAGAAATGATATTTCTTTATAAAGGTCATCTTTTTACTAAATTCCCTCATCCGCCAGGGCGGGGGATCTGGGTTCTAAGGGCTGATTTCGTCTTGGGCCGAAAACAACGGGAGGCGACACCTATAGCTGGTTCTTGTTTGATTGGGGTCGTAGGTGGTAGACTCCCGGGGTTTTCGGACTCTGTGCAGTTCTAGCTGTGGAGCATCTCCAGCCGTGAGTTATGAGTTTGAGTTGAGATAGTTGCCCACTTTAACCGAGAGGGGCCGAATCCCTGAACGGTAAAGGATCGAGAACTTCGATAGGCTGAGCCTAGAGTCTGTTCTTGTTTGATTGGGGTTCTAGGCACCGGTCTATCGGGATTCTCGGACCTTGCCGCGTCAGTCGGCTCTGCTCGTCTATGAGTGGGGTGTCGTTGTGGGAGCCGTATGGAGTGACGGCGGTCCCAGCTGTGTAGTACCTTCTTGAGTGAGTGTGTTGTGAGGTTGAGTCGTGGAGGGTTCTCCGACTGAGTTGTGCTTTGAGCATCGAGACACCAATCTGTTTGATCGTGGATTTTAGCCTGCTGAGCCTAGCTTTTTGCCAGTTATGAGATACTTGAGTTACTTGAGTTCGGTGGGGTCGCTCCCCTCGAGCTACGCCCCGGGTGCGATGATGATACCGAGCCTGACGAGGCTGCGATGTTGCGACTGTTACGGAATTTGAGTTGGCGTATTTCGTGATTGTATTAAGTCTTGAAGATTGAAGATGAAGAAACTTCGGATCGTATACCTCAATCTCAAGAAAGAAGAATTCAAAAGGATCAGGTACGTTTAACTAAATAATTTTGATGATCCGAATACTTCTTATAGTGTAGAAACACCTGGAAGAGGTTTTAACTGCTTATTCATCAAAAACTGGACATGGGACATGTTCAGGATCCGGATCGTGGACTTTCAATCCGGATCCCGAAAGGTGTTCGTTCATACATTGCTGCAATCCGGATCACAGCTTGTACAATCCGGATCCCGAATGGGATGTTTTGTGAAAATGTATGAACGATCCGGATCGTGGATTATGATCCGGATCCCGAACAGGTGATTTTCTGGAAACTGCATTCTGTGCGTCTGCGATCCGGATCGTGGCTTATACAATCCGGATCGCCGTCGGTAAAACTTTCCAGAAAAGTTTGTTTTTGATCCGAATATTCTTCCTAGGGTTTCTAACCTATAAATAGCCCTATGGTCATTTTTCTAGGGCAATCCAAATAGAGCCGTCATTTTCACATATCATTTTATACGGCCTTAGATCCACATATAGAGAAGAAAGGAAATCAATAGATCTATTCTATGTTTCTTCATCTATATTGATTAGTTTGATTCTAGGTTTTCATACTCACATCTTGAGTTGAATCAAACTAATGAATACTTAGATGGTATTTCCGATCTACTCTTGATCTAAGTATTCGGCGGATCATCACCACCCAAACAAACAACGATTTACCCCAAAATCGGCGCGTGGACTCGCGTGGCCTTGTGGATTCAAGGTGTTATCGCTCTCGTGGATTCGGAGCGAGGTGCGTTCGTGGATTCGAAGCGTACCATTGGGTGAAGACCGTGGATTCGGTTGGACGTCGTGGACTCGACGTTGGACGCTGTGGATTCAGCGTTGGGCGCGGATCGTGGATTCGAGAAGCGTCGTGGAGCGAGCGGGAAGATCGACTAGGGGCGTATGGTAAAAGGTTGAGTCGTCTGTGAGTACGTTATATCACCTTGTACGTGTGTTAACTCTAGTGGATTTCGCCGTGTTATCGGTCCCGTGGTTTTTTACTCCGGTTTGGAGTTTTTCCACGTAAAAATCTTGTGTGTTCTTTTATTTTTCCGCATTGGGTTTTATCGCACAATGATTTTTTGAGTGTTTATTGTTTACACCTATTCACCCCCCTCTAGGTGTTTTTTCCCCTATTAGATCCTTATTAACCTAAACCCAACAAGTGGTATCAGAGCGGGAATAGGGTTGTAAACAATGGTTGAAGGTGGAAACATCAATCGACCCCCTTTCTTTGATGGAACTAATTATGCGTACTGGAAAGTACGGATGAAAGCTTTCTTAATTTCCATCGACGAAAGGGTGTGGCAATCAATTGAATTAGGATGGTCTAATCCAACTGAAATTTTAGATGATGTTCGCACCTTAAAACCTAGGTCGAAATGGACCAAGGAAGAGATAGACTTATCTTCTTACAATGGCAAAGGGATTAATGCTCTATTTAATGCTTTGTCACAAACTGAGTTCTCTCGCGTCTCGGCATGTGAGACTGCGAAAGAAATCTGGGATGTTCTTCAAGTTACGCATGAGGGAACTAACTTAGTGAAGATTCAGAAACTGCAAATGCTCACGAGCAAGTTTGACTCTATCTCTATGGCAGAGAATGAATCCTTCACTGACTATTACACACGATTGCAAGACATCGTGAACTCATGTGCTAACTTGGGAGAGAAGATTCCAGAATTTAAAGTTGTAAGAAAAATTCTAAGAACTCTTCCTGAACGATTTCGCCCGAAGGTTGCAGCCATTGAAACAATTAAACACCCGGACGAAATGCGTGTAGAAGAATTAGTAGGTGCTTTACAAACTTATGAAATGACTTTTCCTACTAACTATTCTTCTGGAAAGGCATCCTCTTCTAAGTCTTCAGGTTACGCATTGAAATCAACTAAAGAAGAAGACGCGGATTCATCCTCCTCGGACGACGACGAGAACATTTCTATGGAGGACTTTGAGAAGCAGCTCGCTCTCTTGACAAGGAAGTTTCGCCGCAACTTTCGAAGGGGAAATTCAAGCAAAACTCAATCCTTCGGAAAGTCAAAGAAAGGCAAGGGTCCTTCAAGTTACAAGTCAAGAAGCCAGGAGAACTTCTCAAAGGATAAGAAAAGTTCTGAGGGACAAGTTCAGTGTTTCAAATGTCGAGGCTACGGCCACATAGCAACGGAATGTCCCAACAAGAATCCGGCAAAGAAGAAGGCGATGCAAGTAGTTACTTGGGATGACAACTCCACGTCAAATGAGTCATCGTCAAGTGATGAAGAAGACAACGCGACAGCTTTCCACGCGTCCACTACATCTTCTCCCTTCATGTGCTTAATGGCAAGTACATCCGAGTCATTGTCCAACTCCACTGTGGAAAAGATTGCAACGGACGATGAGTCAGATAATTCGGAAGGTGAAGATTTTGTTTTAGCCTACCATAAGCTTTTGAGGGATTCAAAGAAATTGGCTAAACAAAACAAGGGGTTGAAAGAGAGATTACTGGATCTTGAAGATGAAGTAAAAAGAGTAACCTCTATCTCAACCGATCTTGAAGTGGAAAGGGACAATCTGATTAAGACAAATGTTTCCCTTCAAGAGTCCAATGAGCATTTCGAGAAGAGTTATGTAGACATGGTGAACAAAGCGAATTACTTCTTGAAGCTCAACGGCGAGGCCCGACAGGAAAAATTGGAAATGACGGAGACCATACGCCAACTAAAGGATGACTTACAGAGATTTTCTTCTGGAAGGAGTAAGTTGGACAGACTTCTTGGTCTCGGTCAAAGAAACAAGTTCGGCCTCGGATACACTCAAACTGGAGACATTCCAAGTTCGAGTGGTACGGTATTTGTGCCTCAGTCGGTATCTCCTCCTCCGACACCGGTGTTCACGCCAAGCAACGACAACGAACCTACTACATCTTCTTCGGAATCGACAAGATCCAAGGTATGTTTTCGTTGTGGCATTTCAGGGCACATCAGAAGAAACTGCAAGACTGGAGCCAAACGCACACCTCAAGAACATCTTGCAACAACTACCAAAAGGGCTATTCCTCGGGAAACAACTCCAATCAAATTGACGGAAAAGAGCCTTGGTAGTACACCGCTCAAGACGACATCATCAAGGAGCAGCAATTCTTCATGCAAGACGCTCTCACCTAGGAAATCAACTTCACGACCATTACCGACGCACTCCAAAAAGGTTTGGGTGCGCAAAGGTGAAATCTTTCCCTGTCTTGCTACCAATGTTTCTTTGCATGCATATGATAGTTCGTCTTGGTACCTGGATAGCGGGTGTTCCCGTCATATGACCGGCGATAAAAACTGTTTTCAAACATTTGAGAAAAACTCCGGAGGACTTGTTGTTTTCGGAGATGGTCGGTCTTCCAAAATTGTTGGAAAGGGAACGGTAGCTATTCCAGATGGCCCGGTTCTAGATAATGTATTATTTGTTCATGGCCTAAAGACTAACCTCATAAGCATAAGTCAACTGTGTGATAATGGTTATTCAGTTAATTTTTCATCTGATAAATGCACTGTAACTGACTTGAACCATGCTTTCTTTTTAAAGGGGGTTAGATCAGAAAACAACTGTTATGTAGTTCCTTCTAAGATTTCTGAAAAATGTAACCTAGCATCTTTGAAAAATGAAACACTTTGGCATGAAAGGCTAGGTCACATAAACTTTAAGGAACTTGCTAGAATTTCAAATAAAGATGTGGTCAAGGGGGTTCCGAAACTTTCTTTTGAACAAAACCTTGTGTGTGGCGGTTGCCAAAAGGGAAAACAGTCTAGGACTGCACACAAGAATTTGAACCACATAGGTACAAAACGGCCTTTGGAACTTTTGCATATGGACTTAATGGGGCCAACTCGTCAACCATCTCTGGGAGGTAAATGGTATATTTTTTTGTTGGTTGATGATTTTTCTAGATATACTTGGGTAGCCTTTCTAAAAGAAAAAGCTGATACTTTTGATTCTTTTCTCGAAATTTGCAATCGTATTATGATTGAAAAGAATGAAAGGATTACTCGAGTTAGGAGTGATAGAGGTGGGGAATTCATAAATTCCAAATTCATTGATTTTTGCTCTTCTAACGGCATTAAACATGAATTCTCTGCACCTTACACACCTCAACAAAATGGTGTAGTCGAGCGCAAGAACAGGGTCGTACAGGAGATGGCTCGTGTTATGCTTCATAGCCGGAACCTTCCTTTATATTTTTGGGCTGAAGCGGTGAACACGGCTGTCTATGTTATCAATCGAGTGTACTTGCGCCCGGGGACTTTTAATACACCATATGAACTATGGTTTAGTAGAAAACCTAATATCAAATATTTTCGCATTTTCGGGAGTCGGTGTTTTATTTTGCGTGATCGCGAAAATCTTGGAAAATTTGACTCTCGAAGTGACGAAGGGATTTTCTTAGGTTATTCTACAAACAGTAGAGCATATCGAGTTTTTAACTTGGAATCTAAGACGATTGTAGAATCGATAAATGTTAAGGTAGATGAAGCTTTTCATTTTGAATCTGAAAAATCTACCCTCGATATCTCTCTTGATGATGATACACCTGCTAATGCATCTTCTTCTAACAATTCTTTCGATAATAATGTTGATGCATCTAACGGTTCTTCAAGCTCATGTGATGTGCAGGAATCATCTCGTGTACCTCTGCCTACTCCTCTACCTCAAACGTTACGCATCTCCAAGGATCACCCTGAATCGAACATAATTGGAGATCCACAAGAAGGAGTTAGAACACGGAGACAATTGGTTTGCGGATTTGCATGCTATGTATCACAAATCGAACCAAGGAATATTGATGAAGCTCTCCAAGATGATTATTGGATTAAAGCAATGCAGGAAGAGCTCCATCAATTCGAGCGAAACAAAGTCTGGGAACTGACGAAGCCTCCGAAGCAACACAATGTGATAGGTACCAAATGGATCTTCAAGAACAAGAAAAACGAAGAAGGTACTATCATCAGGAACAAAGCAAGGTTAGTTGCTCAAGGCTATTCTCAAGTAGAAGGTATAGACTTTGATGAAACCTTCGCCCCTGTAGCTAGACTCGAGTCCATTCGTATATTGTTTGCGATCGCTTGTCATTTCAAAATCAGATTATTTCAAATGGACGTTAAGAGCGCCTTTTTAAATGGATTTTTAAATGAGGAAGTTTATGTAGCTCAACCGAAAGGTTTTGTGGATCATAAACTACCTAACCATGTTTTTCGACTGAAAAAGGCTCTTTACGGTCTGAAACAAGCACCGCGAGCATGGTACGAAAGGTTGACAAAGCACCTTTTGGAAAAGGGCTACACTCGAGGGGGAGCTGACAGGACTCTCTTTGTGAAGCATTATCAAAACAATTTCATAGTTGCTCAAATCTATGTTGATGACATTGTTTTTGGAGCAACGAGAGATAATGATGCTTCTAAATTCGCGGAGACCATGGAAAGCGAATTTGAGATGTCCATGATGGGCGAATTGAATTATTTTCTTGGATTACAAGTTAAGCAGAACGATGAAGGAATTCACTTGTGTCAATCCAAGTATGCACTGGAGTTGGTCAAAAAGTTTGATCTTGAAAATTCGAAAGATTTTCCAACTCCAATGGGAACTAGCCATAAGGGACTTGGAAGTGAATCACAAAGTGAGAATGTAGACGAGAAACTGTACCGCAGTATGATTGGAAGTCTACTATATCTCACGGCTAGTCGCCCGGATATATCCTTCAGTGTTGGGATTTGTGCGAGATATCAATCAGCACCGAAGGAGGTTCACCTGAAAGCGGTGAAACGGATCATCCGGTATATCAAAGGTACAATCAATTTCGGAATTTGGTATCCTATGGGAACGACTTTGGATATTGTTGGATACTCAGATGCCGATTGGGCTGGATCGGTGGATGACCGGAAAAGCACGAGTGGTGCATGCTTCTATCTCGGCCACTGCCTTGTTGCATGGCACAGTAAGAAACAGAACTGCATAGCACTCTCGACTGCCGAAGCGGAGTACATTTCTGCAGGAAGTTGCTCAACCCAATTGATTTGGATGAAGAGCGTGTTGAGCGATTTCCGAATTTCAACATCTTCGGTAACCATTTTATGTGACAACACTAGTGCCATTAACATTTCTAAAAACCCTGTGTTGCACTCTAGAACAAAACATATTGAACTTAGATATCATTTTCTTAGAGAGCTAGTTGAATCAAACATTCTTCAACTGTCATATATTTCAACTGAAGATCAATTAGCCGACATCTTAACAAAACCTTTGGATCAAAAACGTTTCATTCACTTGCGAAAAGCAATTGGCATGCTTTCCTTGAAATAAACTCTTTTGAAACCTTTGCTTAGATTAGGTTTTGTTTTTGTTCTTGTTTTTGTTTTGTTCTTTATCTATGTTCTGTACATAGCACACTAATTGAGCATATATCATAATTGACTTTAATTGCATCCTTTTATGCATTTAGAAATTTATTATGTTTTTGATGTCATAATGTTTCAATGTTGCAATGATCATTTACGTTAATTAAACCATCTTTCTGTGATCAAAGTCAATTTCTCTCTCAATGATCTCTTGGTATAGTCATTATCATATTTGATTGCTTAGTCGAGTATGAATTCGAGATCAATGGTTTGGTTGAATACTTTATATATTAAATAATTGATAGCCAATTGAGGGGGAGTCAATGAAATGTGAAATGCTCAAAAGATGTGGAAAGAGTTACATCCCAATGAGGAGTGTGAAAACTACCACCACATGGAGAAAATGAAAGAAAAAGATACTCCATGAATGAAAAGCAAACTTTTGTTTGAAAAATTGTTGATAAAACTCATATTGAAATACTTGACTCAGTCGTATTTCATGGTTGGTATAAGGTGGGATTTTTGATTTAAGATGCTCAAAGAGCCACTCCTTCAACAGATTGTCTAGATATATTATTTAACTTATCTGGGATTTCAAACATCTATTGATCTTGGTACTTCATTTTCTTTACTGAAATTGATGATTTGATAAAGACATTACACATAGGATCAAGATAGATGTAATTGAAGTTGTTCAACTTTAAGTGTTTTAACTTTCGTAAATCTTCGTTTCATTTTTGGATATTATTGATAGATTTTTCATAATCTATTTCTTGTTGTGTGAAACGATGTCATTTGTTTAAAGTTGACATGATAATGTGCTTACATACTTTTTCTGGATTTTATTGTATTTTTCTTAATTTTTCTGAAGAAAAAGGTGTAGCCGATCCGGATCGTGGCAAGTGATCCGGATCCCGAACGCAGGATTTTTCCCGCGTGTGGCCGATCCGGATCACATTCTCGGCCGATCCGGATCACGGCTAGGGTTCTATATAGAAACTTTCAGATTCGAGATTTCTTTACCCTAATTTCTGGTTTTCAAGCTTCTAGAGTTTCTCTCTCTAGATTTCTTGCTTCCTGGTGCTTCAAAACTCAAAGTTCTTCGGATTCAAGTAAGTTTTCATGATCAAAACTCGGTTTTTCACAGTTTTTATGGTTTTTCATCAAACGTGAGTTGAAAAGTTGGAATTTTTTCGTTTGTGAATGGTTTTTGATCAAATTTCTTTTGAAATAAGAACTCTGGGTCAATTAGTTTTACTTTTATGCTGGGATTTCACTTGATTAACGATTTTTAGGCTTCGATTTCTAAAAATTCGGTTTTAGGGCATAAAAGAGGAATTTTTGTAAATCATGGATTTGATCTATTTTTAAAATTCTTTTTGGAAAACTAATTTGATTCTTGGCTTCTCTATATGATTATGATTGTCTAGGTACAATGTTTTCAAATTTTTCAAAATTGACAATTTTTCATATGTTCTTGAGTTGGTTTTCACAGGACACTTTCTTAAACTCAAAGCACTAGAATCAATGGCATTCTCCTGGTTGATTCTGCTACTAGTCACGATGGTACTCACTCGACCAACCAACAAATTGAAGCGCGCCAAGAAAGTTCAACGAAAAGGAGAAGTGGAAGTTATAAGTGACACTGAACTTGAAAAGAACCCTGATGAAGTACACTGGGATATGCTGACTGATGATGATGATGATGAGGTATTGCCTTCAAAATCTAACCGAAAAGGGAAAGCACCAATGAATACTGGGAATGTTCCTATGTCTACTCCAATTATCTCTTTCAAACGGAAACGACTTGCTAGACGTTATGGATTACGACGAGACACTAACATTGATGCACCAATAGCTCCTGACTCTCCGCCACGTGTTGAAGAGGTAGTCGTTAATTCTGACCGTCTTCGAGCTTTTGAACGACGTGAATGCATCGGAGAACGTCATGTCAACATTGAAGCCCTTCGCAATCATTCACCAGAATTTGGAAGATTGATTGAACAAGCTTCTCTTCTTCAAGTCTGCCGTTTTCCTGAACTTCTCGGATATTGTTTGTATCGTGTGAGAACTTTCTACACGAATGCGAGACATCTTCAGGAGACTGAAAATGGGTCTATGTATTTTTATACAAATGTCCTAGGAATGAAGCTTAAAATCACACCGCAGTTAATTGGTGAAGTTCTTGGAATGGAATCGAGCACATCGGGGATTAACTTTTTGAAAGGAAAAAGTTTGACAAAAGAATTGTGGCAAACTGTGATCGACAAGATTTGTCTGGAAGGAACCAAATCAGCTGATGGTAAGGGTGTAAGGTCCAAGTATCTACGACTGGAGTACCGATTTCTAAACTTCATCACGTGCTACAACATTTTGCCTAACATGCAAACCAAGGTTGTGAGGTGGGAGCGACTGCTATTCCTGTATCTCATAGGGAATCCCTCTGAGGCTATTGGATTAAACATGAATATTCCCTATATAATTTGGAATAGAATGTCAAGGTACATTGTGCATCCTCATCCCCTTGAGCGACTTCCGTTTCCTCTAATCATCATGAGGATCTTGCAAAAATTCGGTATTGATGTAAGCTCAACATCATATCAGCACAGTTGTGGTATGATAGATGAATCAACAATTGTGAAGTCACTTCACAAGTTACCTCATGTTAATGGAAAGAAGCCTTCGGACGGCACCTCGGCCTCACCGTCTCAACAAGAAACTGGAAATGATGATGAAGCATCATTAACTTCGATCTTCAAATTGCAACAGCGGCTATCCATCAAACAGGAACAAATTTTGAAAGAACAACAAAGGATTGCCAATGAACTTGAACTAACGACAGCAGCTCACATTACCATCACAAAGAAGATAAATTCAATGGACAAGCGGGTGCAAAAGATACTGTCTAACATGGGTTGCACTCCTTCTGACGATTCAGATTCTGACGACTGACCGTTTTTGACTCTTTTCTTCTTCTTTCTGTGCAGGATATTAGTCTTTTTGATTTGTTTAGTTTATTTCTCAGTTTGTGCATACTTTTAGAACTCTATTTTTTTGTTACTCTCCTTACATATTGTAGCTCATGCTACGTTTTGGCTTGTTTTTGTGACAAAAAGGGGGAGAGAGTTAGCGAAAACAATGAACAATGATGAACTTTGAACAATGATTGTGAATATCGATGATATCAAGGTAAGTATGAATCTCAACTCAACTTTGGTTTTCTTTTGTGATTTGTGACATGCTTCTATACTAACTATTCGACTAACTATTTGGGCATGTAATATGACTAACAAGTTGATGTTGGACTAACATACTTTGACATTTGGTTTTCGACTGCTTAGAAGATATGTTGGTTTTAACTATGTTTCTTTCACATATCTGATTCTTTTAAATGTCATGGTGAGATCAAACTCTATCTCTGCACTTGGTTTTTCTATGTTCCAATTCTTGAGGTATCTAACGATTTTGTTTGTCAAGAATGTTTTCTGTGTGCAGAGGTTACAGATGTCTAAGTCTAGAGTCTGTCTTAGGAGTTTATCTCATGTTTTTAATTTCTGGAACTCTTTTGTAAATTTTTGTTGTATGGTGATAGCAACAAAAATATCTTTTTGAATTTTCTTTGTGGATCTGTGTTTTGTCACGAAACCGCCAAAGGGGGAGATTGTTACGGAATTTGAGTTGGCGTATTTCGTGATTGTATTAAGTCTTGAAGATTGAAGATGAAGAAACTTCGGATCGTATACCTCAATCTCAAGAAAGAAGAATTCAAAAGGATCAGGTACGTTTAACTAAATAATTTTGATGATCCGAATACTTCTTATAGTGTAGAAACACCTGGAAGAGGTTTTAATTGCTTATTCATCAAAAACTGGACATGGGACATGTTCAGGATCCGGATCGTGGACTTTCAATCCGGATCCCGAAAGGTGTTCGTTCATACATTGCTGCAATCCGGATCACAGCTTGTACAATCCGGATCCCGAATGGGATGTTTTGTGAAAATGTATGAACGATCCGGATCGTGGATTATGATCCGGATCCCGAACAGGTGATTTTCTGGAAACTGCATTCTGTGCGTCTGCGATCCGGATCGTGGCTTATACAATCCGGATCGCCGTCGGTAAAACTTTCCAGAAAAGTTTGTTTTTGATCCGAATATTCTTCCTAGGGTTTCTAACCTATAAATAAACCCTATGGTCATTTTTCTAGGGCATCCAAATAGAGCCGTCATTTTCACATATCATTTTATACGGCCTTAGATCCACATATAGAGAAGAAAGGAAATCAATAGATCTATTCTATGTTTCTTCATCTATATTGATTAGTTTGATTCTAGGTTTTCATACTCACATCTTGAGTTGAATCAAACTAATGAATACTTAGATGGTATTTCCGATCTACTCTTGATCTAAGTATTCGGCGGATCATCACCACCCAAACAAACAACGATTTACCCCAAAATCGGCGCGTGGACTCGCGTGGCCTTGTGGATTCAAGGTGTTATCGCTTCGTGGATTCGGAGCGAGGTGCGTTCGTGGATTCGAAGCGTACCATTGGGTGAAGACCGTGGATTCGGTTGGACGTCGTGGACTCGACGTTGGACGCTGTGGATTCAGCGTTGGGCGCGGATCGTGGATTCGAGAAGCGTCGTGGAGCGAGCGGGAAGATCGACTAGGGGCGTATGGTAAAAGGTTGAGTCGTCTGTGAGTACGTTATATCACCTTGTACGTGTGTTAACTCTAGTGGATTTCGCCGTGTTATCGGTCCCGTGGTTTTTTACTCCGGTTTGGAGTTTTTCCACGTAAAAATCTTGTGTGTTCTTTTATTTTTCCGCATTGGGTTTTATCGCACAATGATTTTTTGAGTGTTTATTGTTTACACCTATTCACCCCCCTCTAGGTGTTTTTTCCCCTATTAGATCCTTATTAACCTAAACCCAACA
>CM054949.1:5642852-5676971 GCA_029168755.2 Tillandsia fasciculata
CACAAACCACACGGCGCTCCCCACGGAGAACACTGGGTCGATGAAGCCCCTATCCAAAAGATCCTAAGCTGGGCTTTCAACTCCTCAACTCAGCTGGCGCCCCTATAGGGTGCCTTTGAGATGGGGCAGTTCCAGGAACTACATCAATCACAAACTCAATCTCCTCTCTCTCGGCGGCATCGTCGTCAACTCCGGGGGAAAATACATCTGGGAACTCGCGGACAATAGGGATATCCTCGAGTCCCAGTGCCGCCGCAGGCACCTCCACCACAGTGGCAAAAAGGCAGTGCAACCCCTACTCATCATCCTCCTAGCTCAGGCCGAGGAATGGTCGCTGCGAACAGCGTGCTCTGGCAGCCTCAAAAATGAACTCCTCCTGTCCTGGCTCGCGAAGCTCACCGTCCTCTCTCTGCAGTCGATAGTGGCGGAATCCGTGATAGCCAATCCACCCCTAGCACTACATCAAAATCCTGGAGCTGCTGCAAAACAAGCAAGTCTGCGACAAATTCCAAGGCCCCAACTGCACTGGGCAAGCCGCACAACGCTCCACGACATGCACACAAAGATCAGAAATCCAACCTCTAACCCATGCAATGATGCACATTCTACTAAAAAGGAAGGAAAAGAAAAGCTCCGACAACAATAAGATATGAATCCTACCACCGGAAGTAAAACATACCTGCCGCAACCTGGTCAGCGATAGCAGGATCCTCCATCTGTGCTAAGCAATCAAGCCGCTCGACAAGGGCTGTCTCTCACCAGATAAGCGGGGTGGGGAAGATGGTCTACCTGAAGATCTGTCGGTGAAGTTCCCGGTCGTGGCTGGGAAAAAGTAGGAACAGTTGCCGAAGTGGGTGCTGCAGCTGTCCTTGCGGGGCACGTGGCTCGAATGTGCCCAGGCTGTCCACACTTGAAGCAACGACCCCACCTCGAGTCACATTTATCTGACGGGTGCTGCCCCCTGCAGAAAACACACCTACCTGACGATCGGGCCCGCCTCGGCTGCGACCCCTCTGCTGCTGATGCTGATGTCGTGGCCACGACGATCTGCTGGGATGTGGTAGGGGCCAACGCGAAGAAGGTACTACAAAGGTCGGAAGGGGGCATGTAGCTCGGATGTGACCAGGCTGTCCACATCTAAAACAACGACCATGCCTCAGCTCACAAGTACCGGCGGAATGCTGGCCCCGCAAAAAGTGGCACTGGCAGCCTGCAGGGGCTGCCTCAACTGTCGAGACCGTCTCTGAGAACCAGCCTGCCCATCAACATCCGGGGCTGGGCGTTTCCTCTCTAAACGCCGTTCTGAAGCCCTAGCTCTCTCTCCAACTATAGAATCACCCCTTTGCGCCAACAGCTGATCCAAACGCTGGTCCTGACGAAAGCTCCTTGCCACCAAATGGGTCACTAAGGCCCGCAGTTCCCCCAGCTCGGCAGATACCGCCTGCCCAGGCTCCTCAGGGGGAGTGGGGGTACCCTCGGCGGAAAAACGACGCCGGGGAGACATCCTGCACAAGAAACCGACAAATCAGAAGCAAATCCCCTCACGACCCAATCTAGCGAAAGTCAAAGACATCCCCCTATTTCTGTAACTTTATGTTGTCTGCAGCCAACATAACGGTTCACAGAAATAGACTATGTCGATCTCTCTTCACTCACTGGAAGAGTTAACAATAAAAATCACCGACTTTCGCAACAAGTCACGCCTCTCACGCCCTATAAGCCTAGGGTCTGTCCAAAAGCCTAGGGTTTCCTAAGTCCCAACTGACCTATCCCTAAGCTCTGATACCAACTTAATCTGTCACGCCCCGGGTGTAAACCAGAACCCGGGCCCGTCCACAGATCCGCCGTGCATGCGGTATTTCCCACATACACGAAGCGTCGGTGACCTGCTCAGATAAGAAATAATAATAAAAGAGCATAATAATCAGAGCTAAACTAAAACTACTGTATCTCAGACAGGTGCTGGAAGTAAAAGGTACAACAGTAAAATAAAATACAGATGTCTCTCCCAGCTCACTACTAAAATACAAACAGCTGGCAGAAGCCAGTCCCCAAAAGAAATACAAGAAAACTGTCTGAGAAGTCCTGGTACCCAAAAATCTCCAGCTACGACCCTCGGTGGCTCTCTATCTAGTCCGCAATCCGCTTACCTCGATCAGTTGCTGACGGCCCAGCAACTCCCACTGAGGACTCTGCAAAACAAGGGGAAAGAAAGAACCAGAAAAACAATGGGGGTAAGTACTACTATAAACAGTAGCCTCCCCTAGTGGGTAAAGCCTCAGCTCAGATATGCCCACCAGGTGATCAGAGGCAAAGAGGGAAAGAAAAAGAAAGGGGATGCAGATAAATGAAGCAACTGATGAAGTGCTATCCCTAATATGCCTCTATATGACCAACCAATAAGGATGGAGAAAGTGATGCATCAGAATCAAGAAGCCTGTCATAATGACCCAATCTGACAGCCAGTGAACACTGGCACTGCCTGCTCTGCTGTCGAACTCAAGAAACCAGCATGGTGCCCGGCGCTCTGCACCGTGGAAAGCCTACTCCGGAGTGGCACTCGAGGGAGCGACCCACACGAGTAAAGTATCACTGTTCAAGTATCCACTGTATCAAGTATCACTGTATCAAGTATCACTTATCCACTGTCTCATAATAGCAGGACTGGATCGAGACTCAAGGAAGTGGGAAAAACCCTCCACTAAAGATAGCCCGATCCCCAAAACACCCAATCTGATGCAATAGTAACAACCCGGTCAACCACCCAAGATCCGTGGTCGCCGCAACACCCTGACATAAACCCAACCTGTCCCAAATCCCCAATACCTGACTACACTGTCTAACAGACGCTCGAACCTGAGCGACTAAGCCGCAAGTGTCAACAATAGAAGAAGAAAAGAGCAAATGCATGGTTTCTCCTAAGTCAAGTCCCAAAATAGTATAGCAGTAAAAGATGACATAATTATGTGATCAATTTAATCATGCATTGTTCCAACATTTTGTCCAATTTCCAAGAATAAATAATTTAGAGTGACATAAGCCAGGGTGACAGTCTCATATGAAAAATTATCAGTTTTGCAGTCCTCAATTCCTATTTAGTCTCCAAGCATACAGTCCAGATTAGTTAAGCGATTAAAATCAGGTGATCATTCTAACAATAATTTATCAGGATCCAAATAACCAATAATTAATTTCCTGAGCATGCAAGTCTACCAATCAACACATTTAGCATCGTCAATACATGGGTACTCTGATATTCCTAGTGGGCATAACAAAGGAGAGGAGTACAACAACCACCCACCTGAAGTGCAACTGTCCAAGTCCGTACAGCTAGAAAATACCAAAACTCCAAATCCTTGCTTCCACAATTTCAGCACACCCGAAATATTCCTGGTACAGTACAAAGCTCACTAATTACACTTAGGCTCCCAATTATAGCACTAATAATCACATACAACCTCGAATTCTGAACTGTTAAATTATCACCTGCAGAAATTGCCCAGAAAATTCCAATAAAAATATCACGGCGATCCTCGCGTCGATAGCTTCGCAACGGTACCTTGCACGCCCAAATCCGAGTTCTGTTCATCAAGATAAAAATTCGGCAAGGGGGCACACTCATACAAAAATCTGTATTAAGGACAGATTACTGTTCACTGAGAAAACAGTAATTTTCACCTCGAAATAAAATTCACAAAAATCCAATAAAAATACGAGCGCGTTCCTTGCGATCCGTAGATGAAAAAGTTGTATAAGCTCGTTTCCGTCAGACGCTCGTGCGCAAAGATATGGCCGAAATACTCCGCTGCTGTCAAGTAAATCCACACAGAAAATAGGGTCACTGTTTGCCTCGGGATCCGTGCCAAAACCTCGAAACGGGAAAGTGCGACCAAAACGAAAGATGAAGTCCTACCTCTTAGGAGTCTACTGGTGCAAGAATCACAAGAAAATGATGTCGGGGTAGCCCAGGGGAGCAAAAATACTATCGCTGCGCCGAAGAAGAACACTAGAAAGCAACGTCGCGCCGCACCGTAAAATGGGGAACCTCGGGATTCGTGCCTCCAAAACTCTTGAAACTTGGCAGGGAGATCAAGCACTTAGAGATGAAAAACTTTGCTTAAGGGTGCTCGGGCAGAAGGTGAATGGGTTGGGAGATAAAGAGGAAAGAGTGGAGCTCGGGTTGGTGGCTTATATAGGCTGAAAAGAACAATTGAAGAAATACCCAACATGTCCCATTTTCCGGGCGCCCGAAAAGTTTCGGGCGCACACAGTGCGGCCCGGCCCATGATTTCCGGGCGCGCACAGTGCGGCCCGGTCCACCACACGGCCCAGCCCACACACACCGCCGAGCCCCGCTGCACCTGGAGCACCTGCGCCCGCAAATGGCGACGCGCCACGTGTCCCGGCAAACCGTGCACCACGCACGTCGCGCCGTGGACCGCGCACGTCGCGGCTGACCCGGGCCGTACGGCCACCTGCCCCGCCGTACGGCCACCTGCCCCGGTCAACCACTCCGCAGGTTGCGTGGACCGGGAGCACAACACCGAACCAACCAAACCTCGCCACGTGTCCACCCGGTCTACCGTGCACCCGGCCCAAACTCCGTGGACCGCGTCTGCTGCGCCGGCCAACCGGAAGGCGCCACGTGGCCCGCCTCCGGTGCACGACCCCCGCGGTGGACCGCGCTCCTGCCCGCGCCCTCAGCCGCCTGCCCGCGCCCTCAGTCGCCTGCCCGCGGCGGCGCCGCCGCCGCTGGCCGCCGCCGGCGATCGCCGGCGACACTGTTCCGGCGTGAACAGTACCCGCAAGCTCAAAATCAACAAGTAAATAGCCCATCTTGACCGTTTTCGCGCGCTGATTCCAAAAACGAGGTCCGTTTTACCAAATTCCGCCTCCAAAATTTGCCGGAGGCTCCCGCAAGCGCCAAAAACTGCCAAAACTTCCGGGAGTCCGCTTTTGGACATCCGGACTCAGAATTGAGCAAACAAAAAGCCATTCTCAAGTGTTTTTCCGCGCTGAATCCAAATCCACCCTCCGTTTGGCCTAAATCCTTTTCTAAAATTCGGCAAAAGCAGCCGAAGGCCAAAACAGCTAACCAAAGCTCACTGGGTCCATCTGTGGCATCCCTTTGATGCACTATGGGCCAGATACACCATCAACAGGTGTTTAAATAGTGGATTCACGGGAAAAAGCAGCAGAGGGATCAGGGGTCCTACACTTGTATAGGTGGCGGTCTGGGCATGTTGCCGGGAGGAAAGACTTTGAGAAAAAAAAAAAAAAATAGGGCCACTTTCCGTTGTTCAAACCTCTCCTGGGGCGTGACAGAACCTGAGGATTACCCACGTTCAGTTTCGGCTCATTTGGACTTCGAATCGACGCACGCATCCAGGTAGGTTGCTTTCGTCTCCAAAATCGGCGGACAGTTCTCTAACTCTATATGGTAGAAAGCATGCATATTAATGTACAACTTATGTGTTTGAGGGGTAAGCATGAAGATTGTTCTAAGTCATGGAAAATTAATGCTTACTGAATTTATGGGGTATATTCTAGTGAAATTGAGAACTTGCATGTTATCTGATTATTAGATGAGGTTGTGAGCTATCTGGCGGTTATGGTTTCCTATGCTGGTTGAGAGCATATTGAGGGAGATGTTGCTTACTTTGGTTGATGTTTAGATCATGTCTATTAATGTTCCCTAATTATGTTTAAGTTAAACTAAATGCTATTTTATGAAACTTGACCTAGCACCCTGTCATATGTTGCATGTTTCAACCAGATTAGTAGAAAATCCCAACTTAGGCTAGTTTATTATGCTTTAGATACTCCCACACATTTATTCGTTTCTTTCCTGGACTTAGAGTATTCCTCGCCCGGGTAGTGGGCCGAGTGGTCGGGTTGTTTGGGGATGCCTGTTACACTCGCGCCTGGGGACTGAGTGGAGTCTGATAGCTGTGGTTAGACTAGTGCTAGTTTTGGGAGCCGTTTGATTCGATGGTGGGTCCCGACTATTGAGTATTTTCCAGCCAGTGTGTAAGAAATGTGAGTTGGCCTTTGCTGATCTGATTGATCGTGAATTTGGATTATAGCCTGTATAAGCCATTTGAGCTCGATAGAGATGCACGGATACTTCCCTCGGTGGGGTCGCTCCCCTCGACTGCCGCTCCGGAGCTAGGCCTATTACTTTGCTATCGCGACTTGTCGACACAGTCTTTCTGGCTGGGCACTTTTGGGCAGTCACGGACGCCCTACGTAAGTCCAGTCCTCCGTAGATGTAATGGCAGTAGGTGGGCGCAGGTTTGACTGGACCCTTTGTGGCAGTTAGTGTAGATTGGGTGATTGTTTTATCTAGAAGTAGTAGATGCATCATTTTTCATCTATATCACTTTTTGAGCATCTAGATAGAGGCATAGTAGTTGTAGAGTTATTTTCAGCCTTTTCTTTATAGTACTGTATTTCTTACTTTATGCCTTTAGTAGACCTAGTGGGCAGACCGTCGGTCTTGGTGGCGGTACCCACTGAGAACTACTGTTGGTTGTAGTTCTCACACCCTCTGTTGGTGACCAATTCCAGGGACTTCTTCTCCGGTTCCTGCTACTCCTGCTGCTGCTGCATCATCTGACCGAGGTAAGGGAGTCGCGAGCTAGATCCCTACCCATTCCTAGTGAGAGAGTAGATGGACCCTTTTTGGAGTTGTTTTATTATAGTCAGTGGTTTAGATGTATCATGTACTTATTTTATTTTGAGGGTTTTATGTTGGAGATACATATGTATTGTGAGGACCTGATACTATTCGAGGATTAGGATTGTATTTATTTATTTTAGCAATTTATTTTTCCGCTCTGATATATGTATAGTGGTTAGTATTATCTTTTGCAGGTTAGTCGCTTCGTCTATACGGCGCTTCCCATATAGGCGGTGGATCTGTTGGCGGGTCTATGTCGCAGTTTCGATTTCGGGACGTGACAGCAGTAGTCCTACAAAAACTAGAAACTGGGTTGTGACGCCCCACTTCCTAGAGGGTCACCCATCCTAGAACTACTCTAGCTCTGGCACGCTTAACTCTCTTAACCTCTCGGGTCTTACTACCACCCAAAATGCTATAGCCGGATTAAGATATTTAGTCCTATTATACTATTTATATATATGACTAATACACAATCCAGGGGTGTCACATTCTTCCCACCTTTAAGCCCTGACGTCCTCGTCAGGCTCAACGACACTCACAAGCACCAGGCAATATGAGACTCATCTCGCTAGCCTTAGCCGACCTTGTAGGGAGCTACACTCCACCCACAACGGTCATTAGTCGGGGAGCCTTGCTCTACCCGTTATATAACCCTGGCTCAGCCGAGACTCATCTCATATTTTCGGCTGGGGAATGGCTCCGATACCATCAGTGACGCCCCACTTCCCAGGGGCCACCCATCCTAGAACTACCCTAACTCTAGCATGCTTAACTCTCTTAACCTCTTGGGTCTTACTACCACCCAAAATGCTATAGCCGGGTTAAGAGATTTAGTCCTATTATATTATTTATATATAGGACTAATACACATTCCAGGGTGTCACATAGGTCCCCCACTATTAATGTTCTCGGATATGAGAGCTATCTATCTAGCAATCTCCTTATCTCAATCAAAACCCTTAGCTACAGGAACCATAAACTCTGCAAAAAACTGTCAACACCGAGGACGCGAGAATTACTAAAAATAAGTAACCCTCAGTTGATACCGTCATCGACGACAATAACTCACTCACTAGATCTATCAAAGGTATATGTGAAATGTAGTAAGGAAAGAAAACCACTAGTACAACTATAAAGGAAACTATCACTATCATGCCTCTACACTAGTCATATAAAGAACAAGTGTGACACCCCCGGAATATGGATTAATCTTATATATAAATGATATAATAGGACTAAATCTCTTAACCCGGCTATAGCATTTTGGGTGATAGTAAGACCCAAGATGTTAAGAAATTTAAGCGTGCTGGAGCTAGAGTAGTTCTAAGATAGGTGATCCCCTGGGAAGGCAGGGCGTCATAGTTGGTATCAGAGCCATTCACCAGCCGGAAATGTGAGATGAGTCTCAGCTGAGCCAGTTATTTACCGGGTAGAGCGAGGCTCCGCGGCTAATGACCATTGTGGGTGGAGTGCAGCTCCCCATAAGGTTGGTTAAGGCTAGCGAGACGAGTCTCACATCGCCTGGTGCTTGTGAGTGGCTTTAAGCCTGACGAAAACGTCAGAGCTTAAAGGGAGGAAGAATGTGACACCCCCGGAATATGGATTAGCCCTATATATAAATGATATAATAGGACTAAATCTCTTAACCCGGCTATAGCATTTTGGATAGTAGCAAGACCCGAGAGGTTAAGAGAGTTAAGCGTGCTAGAGCTAGAGTAGTTCCAGGATGGGTAACCCCCTGAGAAGGCGGAGCGTCACAACAAGTGCATCAAGAATGCTATGCATCAATTAGCTATGATAAGACTGAAAGTGTACCTAAACAATTGATCAGCTTTAAACGCTAGTCCTGCCTGATCTAGCCTCACGTCTGATTCCTACCAAAATTCGATGGGTCGCCGAAATGGAAATGACCTCTCAACTCGATCTAACCTGCCTAACTTCGGAGTGGCACTTGAAGGGAACGACCTGCTTGAGGATTAAGGATAACCAGCTGAAATGGAAATGACCTCTCAACTCAATCTAACCTACATAACTTCGGAGTGACACTCGAGGGGAATGACCTGCTCGAGGATTAAGGATAACCAGGTCAAGCTCAGTGAGCTTCTACAGGCTAAAACCAGTGCACATGATCAAAAGATCACAACCATCAAAGTGTCCTCGACAAAACCTGATGTATAAACTTGTAATGATCCGACTGTTGGGGCCAAAATGTGGCTTGCGCACGATCGACCCCTTTGGGTGAAACTCTAGAGGTGTCGAAGTGCGCCGCGTGCCAAAAATCAAGCGATCGGGCCGACAAGGGATCCGCTCGGCCGGATCTCCTCTGGTAATTTCTTACGACCGTTCGATTGAGGACAGCCGAATCGAGTTTACGGAGGTAGAGAGAGATCGCTGGTTTCGACTTAGATGAGTCGAACCGGTGTAGAGATATAAATGTACGGCTGATGAGCCGATTGTAACGTTAAAGTACAAAAAATATTAATAAAGACACGGCTGAGCCGATTTACACTCTAAATGCAAGAATAAAGACACGATCGAATGGGCCGATTTATACTTTATTTTGATAAAAAGAAAGGAATATAAGTGAAAAAAAAAGGGATAGAAGGATTACAATTAAGCCTACTCCTAGAAAAGCAGTAAAAAAGAAGAAAAAAGAGTTAAATTAACCTACTACTAAATAAATGAAGAAGTTAGGGTAGTACCGGGCTTACGAGGTTGCCGGATCTCGATTTTTTTGATGGTTCAGGTATTTATACACTCCCCGAACCAAATTATTAGGCATCGATTTGAATTATCGGTACAAATTAGGAGAAGTTATCGTATATCCAGCAACTATTTTCTTTTGAGTCGAACGTCCAGGTTCATCCCCTGATTGTTGCGCCAAAGCGTGATCCTCGGCGCCTTCTGACGCTGGGCATTGCTTGTCCTTCCGGGTTAATTGCGGAATTCACGCCCGCATTTCTTTTCGAAATCCTTCCTTCATCGGTTTGAAACTCATGCACACTAACTCCGATTCCCGCCCTTTCTGGCGATTGACTAGGAAGGCCTAGTAGGAGCTGTCAGCCGAAGTCGATCTTGAGCGATCCGTGACTCGTTCCGTCGGCAGATTCTTCTACCGACTGTTTCTCCTGGCGGCTGATACCTTCAGTCGATGGCGGGTGTAGCGCTCCATGCTCCTAAGCGACTGAAACCGATCCAGATCAGAATGTAGACCCTTCTTCGATTGATCCTTTCTTCCATCAGCTGATGATTATAGCTGATGGTGTACGCCACATGTCGCTTTTTGGTGTGGCGAAAAATCTGGTCTAAACACCGGCCCACTAGCAATAATAACTTTATGAGCCCAAACCACAGCCCAAAATATTTAAGTACAGTTATTATTATTCATGTCCATTATCTCTTATAAACCCAATCACAATCCATTTCCATTCGATGTAGGATTATTAGGGTGTCACAAACTCTACCCGTTTATGCTTGACGTCCTCATCAATCCAAACACTTACCTATTCAGCTAATTTAAGTCGGACGATCGCGATAGTTTGATTGAGAATAATCTGATCGAGCAGATTCCTCCTCGTTCCGATCGTTTGATCCATTAGCATGCAACGCATCACATCCAGAGAGTCAATCAATCCAGGACCGATCAACGACTGAGCCCGGTCAACGATCAGCGCGACATTTTCGACCCCAACATTGAGTTAATGCATAAAAATATTAAAAGACTTTTTAAGAACCATATATATATATATGTATATATAGTAGAGCTTATATACTTTTAAAAGTATAAGCACATTCATACTTGTGAATTTTTTATCATTGGATTTATATTGGGATTTGCGTTTTTATAAAGTCAACCAAAGAGAGAGAAAGATAAAGTAAAAAACACAAATTTCAATATAAATTTAATGATAAAATATTCACAAGGATGAATATGTTTGTACTTTTAAAAATATATAAACTCATATATATATATATATATATATATATATATATATATATATATATATATATATATATATATATATATATATATACCGAAGCACAATGCTTGCCGCGGCGGCCCAACCACTCCCTATCTGCTCCCCCTTTCTCCCGCGCCTCTCCCTGCTGCGCCTTCCCCCGCGCACCCTCATCGTCGCCGCCGCCGCGAAGATCCGCTCCCACCGCCATCGGCGGCGGCCAATCCCTCCCTCTCGCGAAGCAACGGCCGACGAGGACGCTCTCGGCCCCGCCCCCGTCGAGTCCGAGGCCGGGGCTGTAGAGGCAGAGACGGGCGGGGGTTTAAAGGGGTCGGACGTGCTGCGAGCGCTCCAGAGGGCCGTCGCCGCGAAGGAGGAGGCGTCCCCTCGCAGGAGGAAGAAGAAGCGGCGGCAAGCAGAGCGAGTAGATGATGATGATGATGATGGCATCGACCTCGGAAGCATCCGGCCCGTCGAGATTCGGAGCGATTGGGGGCCCAGGATCGAAGAATTGGAGAGGCGAGTGGAAGAATTGCAAGAACGGCAACATTATTATTTCTACTAGTATATTTTTATTATTTCGCCAAAAAAATGAATCGAAATGTAATTCCTTTCATGAGTCTCTTTTTTTCTTCTTTTTTTTTCTTCTTTCTTTTTTTTTCTCGTTGGGTAAATTATCAAATCATCCTAATTTGATCCCCGTCTGTGATTAAATTGAGATGAGCACCCTTATTAGTTTCTCGAAATGCTTCTTGACTTCATACTTCTTCTTCTGCTGCTGATAAAAAGAAAAGCAAAAACCAAACACAAAAGCATAACTGCCGTAGCAGATTTTTATTTTGACACCTTATAATTTTAAAAATTATATTTAATTATTCTATAATTTAGTATTTTATTTTTTAGTTTTATTATTATTTTACCGGAACAATCTATTGTTAAACAATATAACACTTTATAATTTACCAAAATATTTTTTTTACTATTTCATTCGACGACAAAATTTTTTAATAAAATAAAAAAAATTATAGAATAATTAAGTAAATAGAACTTTTTAAATGACAAAAAAAAATTAAAATTGCTAAACCAAAGGGTGCAAATTGAAAAAGAAAAACTAATGCTTGACTTGGCTTAATTTAATGGCAATGATTGCAATGATTTGCACGCATGGTGTATTTTTTTTTTTTTTTTTTCACATGGCTGCAGCAAGCAAGTAGCTGGATTGGTGGTATGATTCGGATACTACTGTTCATATCTGCAAAGATAAATCTCAATTCAAAGACTATGAAGAAGTAACAAATACTCAGAAAGAGTTAATGGAATATTATAGTGCAGCAAAAGTTCTTAGAAATGGCAGCGATGATCTTTTCTTCACTTTTAGAAAGAAACTCTTACTTATCAATGTACTTCATGTCCCAAATATCACAAAAAATTTTATATCTGTGAATTTACTTTGTAAAAGAGGAATACAAGTTGTACTAGAGTCGGATAAAGCAATTCTATCAAAGAATGGAGTGTTTGTAGAAAAGAGATACTATAATGGAATGTTCAAGCCTAGTATCAATAATAAGAATAATAATATTTCTGTTTATATTGTTGATTGTTTTAATTTTTTGTAGCATAATCGTTTAGCACATATGAATTATAAATCCTTAGAATTTATAGCTAAAAATGACTTAATTTCATACAATCAAAATTATAGTGCACCGATTTTCACAAAATTGCAAAATTCAGCAAAAATACTTGTAACACATTTCAAATGCAATTACAAGTGAGTTTGAAGCATTTTGAATCGACGCGAAGAGCATCGAGTCGAAAAGTGAGTTGGAGTTGAGAATTTGAAGCTTCAATTGCGAAGCTTAAGTCTTTGTTTGGCGATTTCCGCGAAAAGGCGAAACTCAGCAAAAATACTTGTGACACATTTCAAATGTGATTATAAGTGGGTTGGAAGCATTTTGAATCGACGCAAAAGTCGTCGAGTCGAAAAGTGAGTTGTAGTTGAGAGTTTGAAGCTTCAAATTTGCAAAACTTAAGTCCTCGTTCGCCGAATTCGCAAAATGGCGAAATGCGGCGAAAAGACTTGTAATATATTTTAAATATGATTACAGTCGAGTTCGGTGCGTTTCGGACCGACGCGAAGAGCATCGGGTCGAAAAGTGAGTTGAAACCCAAGGACTTAGCAAAATTCAAGAATCCTGAATTTTGTTATCGGAAAGCTTTTTCGGAGCCCTGTTTCGAAGATCTAGAGTTGTCAAAAAATTAAAAAGAAATCGTGGCGTGTCTCAAAAAAGTTTGCTGATTAAAAGAGGTGAAGTGCCGAGGTGAGTGATTAAAGGAAAATAGGAGAACGAAGCGAAGAAAAATTCTTCAAGAATTCTGAAACTGCAGTTTTTGCTGATGCAGTTTATCGCGAAGCTTTTTCGGGGTTCTCTTTCGAGGGCTTAGAGTAGCCCAAAAATTTAAAAGAAATAGTGTAGAGTTTAAGAAACATTTGTAGAATAAAAGGGAGAAGAAAATTTTCAGTTTGGATTAACCAGTTGACGGCCAAATGCGGAGAAAAAGGGGTATCCGAATTTGCTCTCTGCAGGGCAAAGCTGCAGAATTTGAGGGCAATTTGGGAAAAATGGTCAAGTTGGGGGCAAAAGTGTAGTGGCCCTGGTTCCCATGCAACGTTCTTCCGATGAATCCACTGTTAGAACACCTAGTGTTGGTGTATCTGACCCATGGTGCATCAATGGGATGCCACAGATGGACCCTGTGAGATATCTTTGGCTGTGTTGGCCTTCGGCTAGGTTTGCCGAAATTTCTGAAAAGAATTAGGCCAAACAGAGGTAGAAAATGGATTCAGCACGGAAAAACGCTTGAAAACGGCTATTTGCTTGTTTGATTCTGAGTCCGGATGCCCAAAAACGGACTCCCGAAAGTTTTTAGTAGTTTTTGGTGCATGGGAGGGGCCGTAGACCGCCGGCATGCCACGTGGCGGCCTGTCATTGGCCGGTTTACGGCGCGCGGTCTACAGAGTAGCGCGGGTGGGTGCACAGACCCGGCGCAGGGACACGTGGCACCGCCTGATTGGCGGGCTCAGGGCGCGCGGTCTATCGGGTGAGCACGGCGGTGCATGGACCAAGGCGGGGGACACGTGGCAGCCTCCGGTTGGTCGGTGCACGCGGCGCGGTCCACAGAATTCCAAAGCGAAATGCGTGGACCGGGTGTAGGGTACACGTGTCACCCTCTGATTCGCGGGCGCAGCAGGCGCGGTGCACGGGAGGCGTGGCCGGCGCCTCGGGCTGCGTGCGCACGTGGGAGCCACGTCGCACGATCGGCGCGTGCGGTGACCGGTCGGCGGGTCAACCGGCTGGACACGTGGCGCCCGCTCATTGGCGGGCGCCAACCGCCTTTTTGTGCGGTGGGTGGACACGTGGCAGCCAGCGAGTGGCCCGCACAGCTGTTTGCTGTTCGGCGGGCCACGTGGCATCATTTGGTGGTTTCGGGCGTGAACAGTGTTGGGCCGGCCCAACACTGTAGCCGCCCGAAAACTTTCGGCCGCCCGAAAGTTGGGCCGGAAAGTCCATTACTTGCCTTTTTTGGGCTTTTCCGGGAAAGGCCTATAAATAGGCCTCTTGGACCTCATTTTAGAGGCTTTTCCCGAGTGTTTTTGCCCTGGTGCCCTTCACAAAAGTTCATCCTCTTCCTCTTGTCCATCTTTTGGTGGAAGCTCAGAATTTTTGGAGGCCGCGACGACGATGATTTCTACATCGTGGTGCGGAGCGACGATTTCCTGTTGAAGGCCCATTTTCGTCGCACTTCAGTCTGGGAAGTCTACAGAGCTACCCTGACGATATTTTTGGACGATTTCTACCGAGACGGTTTCACGAGAGGTATATCTACAGTTTTTGTCTTGGTCACTTTTTCTGGATTTGCGCTTTTATTGGGGTTTTGGGTACGTTTTTAACCCCCTTTGCGGCTGATGGACTGTTTGGACAGCACCTACTTGTTGGATTTTTATCTCCACATCCGGACATCGGATTTCAACGTTTCAGGATCTATCGACATCTACTCTTCACGAGGATCGCCGTCATATTTTTACTGGAACTTTTCGAGATTGATTTATAGGTGAAATTTTCACATTAAAGGGACTGTTCACCACAGATTTTTGTAACTTGGAATTTTGTGGAATTAATGTGTAACTTTGGGATGTTTTTTGTACCCAGGCTGTTTTGAGCATTGCTACTGTACTGTTGGCTTGGTGGATGTACTGATATATATGTTTCTGGGCTTTCTTAGCTGTACGACTCCGGACAGTTAGCACGTTCAGGTGGGAGACTTTGCTTTCAAGATCTATGGACTGCGTGCTAATTCTATATATGTAGGAGCATGCATGTTAGTAAATGGACTTAATAGCATGTGGAAACTGAATGTTAGTGCTCTTGTATGTCAGTTGATGAATATTGTGATTTTATTGTTTCCTACAACATGTTAATTATTGAAATCTTAGAACTTGACCTAGCACCCCTGTCATATGTATCATGTTTAGCCAGACTGTAGAAAACTTCAACTTGGACTAGGTTTCTTTTATTGCTCTAGACATTCCCACATCACTTTATTATATTTGCCATTCTGGACTTAGTTTTCTCGCCCGGGTTGTGGGCTGGGAGGTCGGGAGGTTGTGGGATGCATTTGCACTCGTGTCTGGGGACCGAGTGGAGTTGATAGCAGTCTGTAGATCAGTTCTCTTTGGGAGAGTGATAGTGATGGTAGATCTGGGTTCTTGGTAGCTGTCAGAGCGACAGCGAGTCTCAGCTATGTAGATTCCAGCCAGTGAGCGAGACAGTGATTTGTTGGTTATAGCCGATCTTGTTGATCGATGATTTGGATCATAGCCTCCATGAGCCACATTTGAGCTCGACAGAGATGCGCGGATACTTTGCTCGGTGGGGTCGCGCCCCTCGAGTGCCACTCCGGAGTTGGGCCTGATACTTCTATCGCGGCTTGTCGATGCAGTTGTCCCTCTGGCTGAGCCAGTTTTGGCAGTCACGGACACCGTCCCTCTGGCTGAGCCAGTTTTGGCAGTCACGGACGTCCTACGTAAGTCCGGTCCTCCGGGATGTAACGGCAGTAGGTAGGCGCAGGTTTGACTGGACCCGATGTGGCAGTCAGTTTAGATTGGGTGATATGAGATGAGTGTTAGTTGTGGCATACTGTTCTTTCTGTTCCACTCCTTGAGTATCTAGATAGAGGCATAGTAGCTGTAGACTTTACCTTTCTAGCTTTTCTTTACTGCACTGCATATGTTACTTTATGCCTCTAGTAGACTTAGTGGGCAGACCGTCGGGCTTGTTGGCGGCACCCACTGAGAACTACTGTGGGATGTAGTTCTCACACCCGTCGTGGTGTCTTTTCCCCACGGGCTTCTGCTCCGGTTCCTGCTGCTCCAGTTGCAGATCCAGCTCCTTCAGACCGAGGTAAGGGAGTCGCGAGATAGATCCCTTCCTGTCATCCTCAGAGTGAGAGTAGATGTACCCCTGTACTACTTTGGAGTGTGTTATGTCGAGTGACTTTTGTAGTGAGGTATCGAGTTGTACCTTTCTTTTTTTGCTTTTCAGAGAGACTTTGTATTTTGGTGAGGATGGTCTGTATATTTGAGAGATGTAGTTGTATTTTATGTCTTTTATTTCAGCTTTTACTTTTTCAGCTCTGATATCTGCTAGTGTAGATGTTTCTTTGCAGGTTAGTCGCTACGTCTATACGGGGCTTCCCGTATAGGCGGCGGATCTGTTAGCGAGCCCGGGGCGCAGTTTCGACCCTGGGGCGTGACAGATTAGAGTAGTATCAGAGCCTAGGATGTAGGTCTTGGAGGACTTAGGAACCCTAGGCTTGTGGTTGAACCCTAGGATGACCCACGTGAGAGCCGTAATTTTTAGCGAGAGTCTTGATTGGGTTTCTAACTCTCCCGAGTAGATTGGGATGAGTGATTGACATGTCTTCCTTCTGTGGCAGCTATGTTGGCTGCAGACAACATAGTACTTCGAGAAGGGGGACATGCCTTTTGACTTTCGCTAGATTGGGTCGAGTGTTGATTTGGGTTCTGATTGTTTGCTTTGTCCCTCAGGTGGGGATGCCTCCTCGACGCTCGATGGTGACGCGTTCGCAGCTTTCTTCCTCTGAGCCCGAGAAGGAAGACTCAGGGCAAGGACAGCAGAGAGAGGTTCAGGAGCTCCGTGCCCAGATGGCACAGTTGGCTGAGGCGTCTCGGCGCGAGGAGGAGGCAGTGGGTCGGTTGATGCTCATGATGGAGCAGAGAGCGCAGCCGGCGGTAGCACCCCCTGAGAGTTCGCCGGTGCTTTCTTCGCCTGTTGTGGCGCCCCCTGTTGTGCAGCCTGCACCGGCAGTTCTGGTTGAGCCGGTTTCTAGTAGGCCACCGTCTGGGACGACGGGATCGTTGACTTCGGCAGAGCAGCGGGAGGTGGTGGATCTATTGATGAGATTCCGCCAGTTCGATCCACCCCGCTTTCTGGTATGAGTGTTGAGCCGTGGGAGGCCGAGTCTTGGATCACGGCCATAGAGCGTCATTTTGAGAGCTTATTTATTAAGGAGAGGTTTCGAGTTCTCCTGACTACTCACTTCTTGGATAGCAACGCCGAGGCATGGTGGCCGCGTGTGCGACCCGCTGGTCTGCCTGGGACGCAGCTTCTCTCATGGGCAGAGTTCCGCAGTATGCTTCTTGGGGCCTTCTTTCCAGAGAGTGTTCGGCAGAGACTAGAGGAGCAGCTGAAGAATCTCCGCCAGGGAGATAGGCCCGTGCACATGTATATAGCCGATTTCAATCAGCTGTTAGCTTGTTTGCCCCATGTGGCCAGAGATGAGACCCACCGAATTTACATGTTTGAGAGAGGGTTGCGTCGGGACATCTATCAGTTCGTCCGCTCCCGCAGACTACAGACTTTGGAGGCCTCGATGGAGCAGGCGTTATATATGGAGTGTGGAGAGGCAGTGATGGCAGAGGTGGCTCCAGCCCCCGTAGTGACTCCTGGGGCGAAGCGCCCTGCACCGATGGAGGAGGGGCAGTCGAGTAGGCAGGTACCCCCGAGACCTCCACGGTTTCACTCTCAGGGTCGGGGGTATCGGGGGCGGCAGAGATCGGGGGCATCTCGTCAGTCTCAGCAGCAGCAGCGTCGACCACCTCGACAGCAGCAGTTTTCGCAGCAGCAGGAGACTTCATGGCAGCCGCGCCCTGACCGATGTATCATTTGTGGAGGACCGCACCCACCGACCCAGTGCCCACAGAGGCAGGGCCGTTGTTTCCGTTGCGGGCAGACCGGTCACTTTGCGAGTGCATGCCCCAAAGCCGGTCATCCAGCTCCTTCCTCAGCTTCGGCACCTTCTGTTCCTCACCACCCAGCTGGACCTTCTGCAGCCTACGGCAGGCCAGATTTTGCTTCATCGTCTTCGCGACAGCCAGAGCAATGTCCCCCGGCGCCGAGCGGTCGAGTTTATGCCGCTCAGGTTAAGGATGCTACAGCAGCAGAGCATGTCGTCGCAGGTATTATTTTGATTTCTGCAGTTCGTACTCGTGCTCTTTTTGATACCGGTGCATCGCATTCATTTTTCAGTAGAGCATTTGCATCCCTACATGGTATAGAGGTAGTTTCTTTATCGCATGCATTAGAGGTTCAGATTCCAGATCATGTCTTGCATGTCGAGGAGTATTGTAGGGATTGCCCTGTGCAGTTGGGATCCTGGATTTTGCCGGCAGACTTGCTTGTCTTGCGGCAGCTCCAGGATTTCGATGTCGTACTTGGTATGGATTGGTTGTCGAGGTACTATGCTACCATAGACTGCAGAGAGAGGACGGTGACCCTCCGCGAGCCGGGACAGGAGGAGTTTGTTTACAGAGGCTGTCAGAGCTCCTTGTTTGCGGTGACGATTTCTTCGGCGAGGGCTAGGCGGATGATGAGTAGAGGCTGCACCGCTTTCTTGGCGACGATTGTGGAGGTGCCTACGGCGGCACTGGGACTCGAGGATATTCCTGTTGTCCACGAGTTCCCAGATGTGTTTCCCCCGGAGTTGACGACTATGCCGCCGGAGAGGGAGATAGAGTTTGTGATTGATGTGGTACCAGGAACCGCACCAATCTCAAAGGCACCTTATAGGATGGCACCTGCCGAGTTAAGGGAGTTGAAGGCCCAGCTTCAGGATTTGATGGACAGGGGCTTTGTTAGGCCCAGTGTTTCTCCGTGGGGAGCGCCAGTTTTATTTGTGAAGAAGAAGGATGGGTCACTTCGTTTGTGTGTGGATTACCGGGAGTTGAATAAAGTGACCATCCGGAACAAGTATCCCCTATCACGGATAGATGATTTATTCGACCAGTTGTAGGGAGTCTCAGTGTTTTCGAAGATTGATCTTCAGTCAGGTTACCACCAGTTGAGGGTGAGGGCCGAGGACATCCCCAAGACGGCTTTTAGATCCCGGCATGGGCATTATGAGTTCACGGTTATGCCTTTTGGTTTGACCAATGCCCCTGCTGCATTTATGGACTTGATGAACCGGGTATTCCAGCCGTACTTGGACCTGTTTGTGGTTGTATTCATTGACGACATCTTGATCTACTCCCGGAGCGATGTGGAGCACGAGGAGCACTTGAGGATAGTGCTACAGCTTCTGCGTGAGAAGAAGTTGTATGCCAAGCTTAAAAAGTGCGAGTTCTGGCTTCGGGAGGTTGCATTCTTGGGCCACATAGTATCAGCCGCTGGAGTGGCAGTTGACCCGACGAAGATTGATACATTTCGGGATTGGCCGAGACCGACGACGGTTACAGAGGTTCGGAGCTTTCTGGGTTTGGGAGGTACTACCGTCGGTTCGTAGAGGGCTTTGCGAAGCTCTCTACTCCCCTGACCTGTTTGACTAGGAAGGGGACGAGGTTTGTTTGGACTGAGCAGTGTTAGCAGAGTTTTGAGGAGCTGAAGAGGAGATTGATCTCCGCACCAGTTCTTGCACTGCCAGTGATGGGAGATGGATTCGTGATATATAGTGACGCCTCTCACAGCGGATTGGGATGTGTTTTGATGCAGCATGGTAGGGTAATTGCTTATGCTACACGGCAATTAAAGGATTATGAGAAGAATTACCCTACTCATGATTTGGAGCTTGCAGCTGTGGTGTTCGCATTGAAGCTGTGGCGGCACCTCTACGGTGAGCACTGCGAGATCTACACGGATCATAAGAGCTTGAAATATTTGTTTACACAAAAGGAATTGAATCTGAGGCAACGCCAGTGGTTGGAGTTATTAAAGGACTACGATGTGAGTATCCTTTATCATCCCGGCAAGGCCAATGTTGTAGCAGATGCTTTGAGTCGGAGGTCAGTGTAGAGTTTGAGTATGTTGATCACGCAGCAGGCACCGCTGATTGAGCAGATGAGGCGACTTCAGATTGAGGTAGTATCCCCTGGTGTCTCTACTAGACTTATGTCTATGGTCTTGCAGCCCACTCTGTTGGACAGGATCAGGGAGACACATAGTGAGGACCCCCACTTGGAGAGGATCAGATTACAGATTCAGGCAGATCAGATAGGGGATTTTGCAGTGGATAGCTCGGGAGTACTACGGTACAGGGACCGAGTGTGTGTGCCTTCGGATCCAGAGATCAGAGACCAGATTTTGAGAGAGGCCCATTATACACCTTATACCATTCATCCTGGTGGTACTAAGATGTATAAGGACCTCAAGGCACATTTTTGGTGGTCCGGAATGAAGCGGGACATTAGAAGATTTGTAGCTCACTGTTTAACTTGCCAGCAAGTGAAAGCAGAGCACTGGATTCCTGCTGGCAAGTTACAGAGTCTTCTTATTCCCGAGTGGAAGTGGGACCACATCACCATGGAATGTTCAAGCCTAGTATCAATAATAAGAATAATAATATTTCTGCTTATATTGTTGATTGTTTTAATTTTTTGTAGCATAATCATTTAGCACATATGAATTATAAATACTTAGAATTTATAGCTAAAAATGACTTAATTTCATACAATCAAAATTATAGTGCACCGATTTTCACAAAATTGCAAAATTCAGCAAAAATACTTGTAACACATTTCAAATGCAATTACAAGTGAGTTTGAAGCATTTTGAATCGACGCGAAGAGCATCGAGTCGAAAAGTGAGTTGGAGTTGAGAATTTGAAGCTTTAATTGTGAAGCTTAAGTCTTTGTTTGGCGATTTCCGCGAAAAGGCGAAACTCAGCAAAAATACTTGTGACACATTTCAAATGTGATTATAAGTGGGTTGGAAGCATTTTGAATCGACGCAAAAGTCGTCGAGTCGAAAAGTGAGTTGTAGTTGAGAGTTTGAAGCTTCAAATTTGCAAAACTTAAGTCCTCGTTCGCCGAATTCGCAAAATGGCGAAATACGGCGAAAAGACTTGTAATATATTTTAAATATGATTACAGTCGAGTTCGGTGCGTTTCGGACCGACGCGAAGAGCATCGGGTCGAAAAGTGAGTTGAAACCCAAGGACTTAGCAAAATTCAAGAATCCTGAATTTTGTTATCGGAAAGCTTTTTCGGAGTCCTGTTTCAAAGATCTAGAGTTGTCAAAAAATTAAAAAGAAATCGTGGCGTGTCTCAAAAAAGTTTGCTGATTAAAAGAGGTGAAGTGCCGAGGTGAGTGATTAAAGGAAAATAGGAGAACGAAGCGAAGAAAAATGCTTCAAGAATTCTGAAATTGCAGTTTTTGCTGATGCAGTTTATCGCGAAGCTTTTTTGGGGTTCTCTTTCGAGGGCTTAGAGTAGCCCAAAAATTTAAAAGAAATCGTGGAGAGTTTAAGAAACATTTGTAGAATAAAAGGGAGAAGAAAATTTTCAGTTTGGATTAACCAGTTGACGGCCAAATGCGGAGAAAAAGGGGTATCCGAATTTGCTCTCTGCAGGGCAAAGCTGCAGAATTTGAGGGCAATTTGGGAAAAAATGGTCAAGTTGGGGGCAAAAGTGTAGTGGCCCTGGTTCCCATGCAACGTTCTTCCGATGAATCCACTGTTAGAACACCTAGTGTTGGTGTATCTGGCCCATGGTGCATCAATGGGATGCCACAGATGGACCCTGTGAGATATCTTTGGCTGTGTTGGCCTTCGGCTAGGTTTGCCGAAATTTCTGAAAAGAATTAGGCCAAACAGAGGTCGAAAATGGATTCAGCACGGAAAAACGCTTGAAAACGGCTATTTGCTTGTTTGATTCTGAGTCCGGATGCCCAAAAACGGACTCCCGAAAGTTTTTAGTGGTTTTTGGTGCATGGGAGGGGCCGTAGACCGCCGGCATACCACGTGGCGGCCTGTCATTGGCCGGTTTACGGCGCGTGGTTCTACAGAGTAGCGCGGGTGGGTTCACAGACCCGGCGCAGGGACACGTGGCACCGCCTGATTGGCGGGCTCAGGGCGCGCGGTCTATCGGGTGAGCGCGGCGGTGCATGGACCAAGGCGGGGGACACGTGGCAGCCTCCGGTTGGTCGGTGCACGCGGCGCGGTCCACAGAATTCCAAAGCGAAATGCGTGGACCGGGTGTAGGGTACACGTGTCACCCTCTGATTCGCGGGCGCAGCAGGCGCGGTGCACGGGAGGCGTGGCCGGCGCCTCGGGCTGCGTGCGCACGTGGGAGCCACGTCGCACGATCGGCGCGTGCGGTGACCGGTCGGCGGGTCAACCGGCTGGACACGTGGCGCCCGCTCATTGGCGGGCGCCAACCGCCTTTTTGTGCGGTGGGTGGACACGTGGCAGCCAGCGAGTGGCCCGCACAGCTGTTTGCTGTTCGGCGGGCCACGTGGCATCATTTGGTGGTTTCAGGCGTGAACAGTGTTGGGCCGGCCCAACAATGTAGCCGCCCGAAAACTTTCGGCCGCCCGAAAGTTGGGCCGGAAAGTCCATTACTTGCCTTTTTTGGGCTTTTCCGGGAAAGGCCTATAAATAGGCCTCTTGGACCTCATTTTAGAGGCTTTTCCCGAGTGTTTCTGCCCTGGTGCCCTTCACAAAAGTTCATCCTCTTCCTCTTGTCCATCTTTTGGCGGAAGCTCAGAATTTTTGGAGGCTGCGACGACGATGATTTCTGCATCGTGGTGCGGAGCGACGATTTCCTGTTGAAGGCCCATTTTCGTCGCACTTCAGTCTGGGAAGTCTACAGAGCTACCCTGACGATATTTTTGGACGATTTCTACGGAGACGGTTTCACGAGAGGTATATCTACAGTTTTTGTCTTGGTCACTTTTTCTGGATTTGCGCTTTTATTGGGGTTTTGGGTACGTTTTTAACCTCCTTTGCGGCTGATGGACTGTTTGGACAGCACCTACTTGTCGGATTTTTATCTCCACATCCGGACATCGGATTTCAACGTTTCAGGATCTATCGACATCTACTCTTCACGAGGATCGCCGTCATATTTTTACTGGAATTTTTCGAGATTGATTTATAGGTGAAATTTTCACATTAAAGGGACTGTTCACCACAGATTTTTGTAACTTGGAATTTTGTGGAATTAATGTGTAACTTTGGGATGTTTTTTGTACCCAGGCTGTTTTGAGCATTGCTACTGTACTGTTGGCTTGGTGGATGTACTGATATATCTGTTTCTGGGCTTTCTTAGCTGTACGACTCCGGACAGTTAGCACGTTCAGGTGGGTGACTTTGCTTTCAAGATCTATGGACTGCGTGCTAATTCAATATATGTAGGAGCATGCATGTTAGTAAATGGACTTAATAGCATGTGGAAACTGAATGTTAGTGCTCTTGTATGTCAGTTGATGAATCTTGTGATTTTATTGCTTCCTACAACATGTTAATTATTGAAATCTTGGAACTTGACCTAGCACCCCTGTCATATGTATCATGTTTAGCCAGACTGTAGAAAACTTCAACTTGGACTAGGTTTCTTTTATTGCTCTAGACATTCCCACATCACTTTATTATATTTGCCATTCTGGACTTAGTTTTCTCGCCCGGGTTGTGGGCTGGGAGGTCGGGTGGTTGTGGGATGCATTTGCACTCGTGTCTGGGGACCGAGTGGAGTTGATAGCAGTCTGTAGATCAGTTCTCTTTGGGAGAGTGATAGTGATGGTAGATCTGGGTTCTTGGTAGCTGTCAGAGCGACAGCGAGTCTCAGCTATGTAGATTCCAGCCAGTGAGCGAGACAGTGATTTGTTGGTTATAGCCGATCTTGTTGATCGATGATTTGGATCATAGCCTCCATGAGCCACATTTGAGCTCGACAGAGATGCGCGGATACTTTGCTCGGTGGGGTCGCGCCCCTCGAGTGCCACTCCGGAGTTGGGCCTGATACTTCTATCGCGGCTTGTCGATGCAGTTGTCCCTCTGGCTGAGCCAGTTTTGGCAGTCACGGACACCGTCCCTCTGGCTGAGCCAGTTTTGGCAGTCACGGACGTCCTACGTAAGTCCGGTCCTCCGGGATGTAACGGCAGTAGGTAGGCGCAGGTTTGACTGGACCCGATGTGGCAGTCAGTTTAGATTGGGTGATATGAGATGAGTGTTAGTTGTGGCATACTGTTCTTTCTGTTCCACTCCTTGAGTATCTAGATAGAGGCATAGTAGCTGTAGACTTTACCTTTCTAGCTTTTCTTTACAGCACTGCATATGTTGCTTTATGCCTCTAGTAGACTTAGTGGGCAGACCGTCGGGCTTGTTGGCAGCACCCACTGAGAACTACTGTGGGATGTAGTTCTCACACCCGTCGTGGTGTCTTTTTCCCAGGGACTTCTGCTCGTGTTCCTGCTGCTCCAGTTGCAGATCCATCTCCTTCAGACCGAGGTAAGGGAGTCGCGAGATAGATCCCTTCCTATCATCCTCAGAGTGAGAGTAGATGTACCCCTGTACTACTTTGGAGTGTGTTATGTCGAGTGACTTTTGTAGTGAGGTATCGAGTTGTACCTTTCTTTTTTTGCTTTTCAGAGAGACTTTGTTTTTTGGTGAGGATGGTCTGTATATTTGAGAGATGTAGTTGTATTTTATGTCTTTTATTTCAGCTTTTACTTTTTCAGCTCTGATATCTGCTAGTGTAGATGTTTCTTTGCAGGTTAGTCGCTACGTCTATACGGGGCTTCCCGTATAGGCGGCGGATCTGTTAGCGAGCCCGGGGCGCAGTTTCGACCCCGGGGCGTGACAGATTAGAGTGGTATCAGGGCCTAGGATGTAGGTCTTGGAGGACTTAGGAACCCTAGGCTTGTGGTTGAACCCTAGGATGACCCACGTGAGAGCCGTAATTTTTAGCGAGAGTCTTGATTGGGTTTCTAACTCTCCCGAGTAGATTGGGATGAGTGATTGACATGTCTTCCTTCTGTGGCAGCTATGTTGGCTGCAGACAACATAGTACTTCGGGAAGGGGGACATGCCTTTTGACTTTCGCTAGATTGGGTCGAGTGTTGATTTGGGTTCTGATTGTTTGCTTTGTCCCTCAGGTGGGGATGCCTCATCGACGCTCGATGGTGACGCGTTCGCAGCTTTCTTCCTCTGAGCCCGAGAAGGAAGACTCAGGGCAAGGACAGCAGAGAGAGGTTCAGGAGCTCCGTGCCCAGATGGCACAGTTGGCTGAGGCGTCTCGGCGCGAGGAGGAGGCAGTGGGTCGGTTGATGCTCATGATGGAGCAGAGAGCGCAGCCGGCGGTAGCACCCCCTGAGAGTTCGCCGGTGCTTTCTTCGCCTGTTGTGGCGCCCCCCGTTGTGCAGCCTGCACCGGCAGTTCTGGTTGAGCCGGTTTCTAGTAGGCCACCGTCTGGGACGACGGGATCGTTGACTTCGGCAGAGCAGCGGGAGGTGGTGGATCTATTGATGAGATTCCGCCAGTTCGATCCACCCCGCTTTCTGGTATGAGTGTTGAGCCGTGGGAGGCCGAGTCTTGGATCACGGCCATAGAGCGTCATTTTGAGAGCTTATTTATTAAGGAGAGGTTTCGAGTTCTCCTGACTACTCACTTCTTGGATAGCAACGCCGAGGCATGGTGGCCGCGTGTGCGACCCGCTGGTCTGCCTGGGACGCAGCTTCTCTCATGGGCAGAGTTCCGCAGTATGCTTCTTGGGGCCTTCTTTCCAGAGAGTGTTCGGCAGAGACTAGAGGAGCAGCTGAAGAATCTCCGCCAGGGAGATAGGCCCGTGCACATGTATATAGCCGATTTCAATCAGCTGTTAGCTTGTTTGCCCCATGTGGCCAGAGATGAGACCCACCGAATTTACATGTTTGAGAGAGGGTTGCGTCGGGACATCTATCAGTTCGTCCGCTCCCGCAGACTACAGACTTTGGAGGCCTCGATGGAGCAGGCGTTATATATGGAGTGTGGATAGGCAGTGATGGCAGAGGTGGCTCCAGCCCCCGTAGTGACTCCTGGGGCGAAGCGCCCGGCACCGATGGAGGAGGGGCAGTCGAGTAGGCAGGGACCCCCGAGACCTCCACGGTTTCACTCTCAGGGTCGGGGGTATCGGGGGCGGCAGAGATCGGGGGCATCTCGTCAGTCTCAGCAGCAGCAGCGTCGACCACCTCGACAGCAGCAGTTTTCGCAGCAGCAGGAGACTTCATGGCAGCCGCGCCCTGACCGATGTATCATTTGTGGAGGACCGCACCCACCGACCCAGTGCCCATAGAGGCAGGGCCGTTGTTTCCGTTGCGGGCAGACCGGTCACTTTGCGAGTGCATGCCCCAAAGCCGGTCATCCAGCTCCATCCTCAGCTTCGGCACCTTCTGTTCCTCACCACCCAGCTGGACCTTCTGCGGCCTACGGCAGGCCAGATTTTGCTTCATCGTCTTCGCGACAGCCAGAGCAATGTCCCCCGGCGCCGAGCGGTCGAGTTTATGCCGCTCAGGTTAAGATTGCTACAGCAGCAGAGCATGTCGTCGCAGGTATTATTTTGATTTCTGCAGTTCGTACTCGTGCTCTTTTTGATACCGGTGCATCGCATTCATTTTTCAGTAGAGCATTTGCATCCCTACATGGTATAGAGGTAGTTTCTTTATCGCATGCATTAGAGGTTCAGATTCTAGATCATGTCTTGCATGTCGAGGAGTATTGTAGGGATTGCCCTGTGCAGTTGGGATCCTGGATTTTGCCGGCAGACTTGCTTGTCTTGCGGCAGCTCCAGGATTTCGATGTCGTACTTGGTATGGATTGGTTGTCGAGGTACTATGCTACCATAGACTGCAGAGAGAGGACGGTGACCCTCCGCGAGCCGGGACAGGAGGAGTTTGTTTACAGAGGCTGTCAGAGCTCCTTGTTTGCGGTGACGATTTCTTCGGCGAGGGCTAGGCGGATGATGAGTAGAGGCTGCACCGCTTTCTTGGCGACGATTGTGGAGGTGCCTACGGCGGCACTGGGACTCGAGGATATTCCTGTTGTCCGCGAGTTCCCAGATGTGTTTCCCCCTGAGTTGACGACTATGCCGCCGGAGAGGGAGATAGAGTTTGTGATTGATGTGGTACCAGGAACCGCACCAATCTCAAAGGCACCTTATAGGATGGCACCTGCCGAGTTGAGGGAGTTGAAGGCCCAGCTTCAGGATTTGATGGACAGGGGCTTTGTTAGGCCCAGTATTTCTCCGTGGGGAGCGCTTGTTTTATTTGTGAAGAAGAAGGATGGGTCACTTCGTTTGTGTGTGGATTACCGGGAGTTGAATAAAGTGACCATCCGGAACAAGTATCCCCTATCACGGATAGATGATTTATTCGACCAGTTGTAGGGAGTCTCAGTGTTTTCGAAGATTGATCTTCAGTCAGGTTACCACCAGTTGAGAGTGAGGGCCGAGGACATCCCCAAGACGGCTTTTAGATCCCGGCATGGGCATTATGAGTTCACGGTTATGCCTTTTGGTTTGACCAATGCCCCTGCTGCATTTATGGACTTGATGAACCGGGTATTCCAGCCGTACTTGGACCTGTTTGTGGTTGTATTCATTGACGACATCTTGATCTACTCCCGGAGCGATGTGGAGCACGAGGAGCACTTGAGGATAGTGCTACAGCTTCTGCGTGAGAAGAAGTTGTATGCCAAGCTTAAAAAGTGCGAGTTCTGGCTTCGGGAGGTTGCATTCTTGGGCCACATAGTATCAGCCGCTGGAGTGGCAGTTGACCTGACGAAGATTGATACATTTCGGGATTGGCCGAGACCGACGACGGTTACAGAGGTTCGGAGCTTTCTGGGCTTGGCAGGTACTACCGTCGGTTCGTAGAGGGCTTTGCGAAGCTCTCTACTCCCCTGACCTATTTGACTAGGAAGGGGACGAGGTTTGTTTGGACTGAGCAGTGTTAGCAGAGTTTTGAGGAGCTGAAGAGGAGATTGATCTCAGCACCAGTTCTTGCTCTGCCAGTGATGGGAGATGGATTCGTGATATATAGTGACGCCTCTCACAGCGGATTGGGATGTGTTTTGATGTAGCATGGTAGGGTAATTGCTTATACTTCACGACAATTAAAGGATTATGAGAAGAATTACCCTACTCATGATTTGGAGCTTGCAGCTGTGGTGTTCGCATTGAAGCTGTGGCGGCACCTCTACGGTGAGCACTGCGAGATCTACACGGATCATAAGAGCTTGAAATATTTGTTTACACAAAAGGAATTGAATCTGAGGCAACACCAGTGGTTGGAGTTATTAAAGGACTACGATGTGAGTATCCTTTATCATCCCGGCAAGGCCAATGTTGTAGCAGATGCTTTGAGTCGGAGGTCAGTGCAGAGTTTGAGTATGTTGATCACGCAGCAGGCACCGCTGATTGAGCAGATGAGGCGACTTCAGATTGAGGTAGTATCCCCTGGGGTCTCTGCTAGACTTATGTCTATGGTCTTGCAGCCCACTCTGTTGGACAGGATCAGGGAGACACATAGTGAGGACCCCCACTTGGAGAGGATCAGATCACAGATTCAGGCAGATCAGATAGGGGATTTTGCAGTGGATAGCTCGGGAGTACTGCGGTATAGGGACCGAGTGTGTGTGCCTTCGGATCCTGAGATCAGAGACCAGATTTTGAGAGAGGCCCATTATACACCTTATACCATTCATCCTGGTGGTACTAAGATGTATAAGGACCTCAAGGCACATTTTTGGTGGTCCGGAATGAAGCGGGACATTAGAAGATTTGTAGCTCACTGTTTAACTTGCCAGCAAGTGAAAGCAGAGCACCGGATTCCTGCTGGCAAGTTACAGAGTCTTCCAATTCCCGAGTGGAAGTGGGACCACATCACCATGGACTTTGTTACTGGGCTGCCGAGAGCGCAGAGTGGAGCCGACGCGGTTTGGGTTATTATAGATAGACTCACCAAGTCTGCACATTTCTTGCCTGTTCAGATGACTTGGTTATTGGAGCGTCTGGCACAGTTGTATTTGGACGAGATAGTGAGGCTGCGCGGTGTACCATCGTCGATTGTTTCAGATCGGGACCCGAGGTTTGTGTCACGTTTCTGGGGGAGTTTACAGTCAGCCTTGGGGACCCAGCTCAGATTTAGCACTGCTTTCCACCCACAGACTGATGACCAGTCCGAGCACACCATTCAGACCCTCAAGGATATGTTGAGAGCGTGTGTTATGGATTTTGGAGGAGGGTTGTACCGACACTTACCATTGGTTACTATCAGGCGAGCATTCAGATAGCTCCGTTTGAGGCGTTGTATGGACGCAAGTGTCGGTCGCCCCTGTATTGGAGTGACGTGGGTGAGAGGAGGTGTCACGCCCCGGGGTCGAAACTGCGACCCGAGCTCGCCAACAGATCCGCCGTCGATACGGGAAGCCCCGCACCGACGAAGCGTCTAACCTGCAAAAGATAGAACTACAGCTATACAAATATCAGAGTGGGAAAAATAATAAGCTGTAATATAACAATCCACTACTACAAAGCTGAAAAGAAATACATGTCCATCTCCCCAAATGCCTGAATAATACAAGGTCAAATACAAATACAAAATCCACCTATACAACAACTACAAATCCAAAAGGGAGATAACTACAAACTAGAAATATCACAAAATCCCACAGTCCGGGATGGTACATCTACCTCTCTCTAAGGTAACAATGCTGGTAGGTAACTATCTCACGACTCCCTGTCCTCGGTCCGTCAAGCCAGCTCGGGCAGGAACGGAAGAAAAGCCTCAGCAACCTGTCACAGACAGAGGGTGTGAGAACTACATCCTACAGTAGTTCTCAGTGGGTACCGTCTCCAAGAACCACGGTCTGCCCACTAAGTCTACTAGAGGCATAAGATAATAGAAAAAGACTGTGATAAGGATAAATAAGCTGGAAAAGTATCTACAGCTATCATGCCTCTATCTACTATGCTCAATAGGAAAAAGAACACAGATGATGGTATGCATCCACTCTCTACTGACAATATGTCACAAGTACTATGCTCAAAGAAAACTCTATTATGACACATGCTATGCCATCACTCTCTCAAAGTCTCCCAATCTCAGTGACTGTCCCACTTTGGACCAGTCAACAAACCTGCGCTCATCTACTGCCGCACATCCCGGAGGAACGGACTTACGTAGGGTGTCCCTCAAGGACTATCACAGTAACCACATCGCAACCTCATCAGGCTCGGTATCATTATCGCATCCGGAGCGTAGCCTGCGGGGAGCGACCCCGCAAACTCAAGTATCTCATAACTGGCATAAAATCCAGGCTCAGCAGGCTATAATCCACAATCAAACAGATCGGCAACTCGATGCTCAAAGCTCAACTCGGTCGGAGAACCCTCAACGACTCAACTCACAACACTGACTCACTAAAAGAAGGTACTACACAGCTGGGGCCGCCGTCACTACAAGCGGCTCCCCAAAAGACACCCCACTCATAGGCGAGAAGAACTGACTAACGCAGCAAAGGTCCGAGGATCCCGTTAGGCCGGTGCCTAGAACCCCAATCAAACAAGAACAGACTCTAGGCTCAGCCTATCGAAGACTTCGATCCTTTACCGTTCAGGGATTCGGCCCCTCTCGGTTAAAGTGGGAAACCAACTCACCGCCCCAAACTCATGGGCTGGAGATACTCCACAGCCTGAACCGCAAAGAGTCCGACAACCCCAGGAGACTAATGCCTACGACCCCAATCAAACAAGAACAGGCTATAGGCATAGCCTCCCGTTGTTTTCGACCCAAGAAGGAAATCAGAGCCTTAGAACCCAGATCACTCCCCCTGGTCGAGGGAGGGATTTTAGGAAAAAGATGACCCTTATTATGAAATATCACTTTCACTCAACCCCCTAGGGGTGAGGATAAAATTGCTCCTTTTTGAAAGCCGTTTTGAATTGAGAAAACCAACTTTTATAGATTTTAGTTCTTGAGAAAATCAGTTGAAAACAAGATTGTTTCTCGAACTCCCAGGGGTGACGCCTTCGCCCAATCAAACAAAAACAAGCTCCGGCGACCCCTAGAAATTCGGAAGGAAAACTCTAGTTTACTAAAATCATGAGTGTCCAAAAGCATTCTGGGTTCAAGGTCCTGATAACACACGTGCACCACGATCACAACATGGTGGTGACGAGTAAAACGGAGAAACAACCAGAGACCCGGGATCACCGTTTACCCCAACGGTTCCCAAACACTAACACTGGCCTAACCCAGCCACCAGACCCCACTCGGCCCCCAGGCCCGAGTGCAACACCCGTCCCACAACATCCTGACCACTCGGCCCACTACCCGGGCGAGGAACTCCATGTCCAGAAAGATATGTAATGTGTGAGATGTATAAAGCATAAAAAAACCTAGCCCAGATTAAGGTTCTCTATTGGTCTGGTTAAACACATGCAACATATGACGGGGGTGCTAGTCAAAGTTCCAAGGAAACACTTAAACTAGCATGCAAATCCTATCATAATAGAATTAGTAAGAAGTCCGCAGACTTGGAGAGAAAAACCAACCCACCTCTGCTCGCCACCAATTGCTTGTCGACACTTACAATTGGGCTCAGCGGGATTACCTTGCCTCCACGTGGTGTTACGGAATTTGAGTTGGCGTATTTCGTGAAAGTATTGAGTCTTGAAGATTGAAGATGGAAAAACTTTGGATCATATACCTCAATCTCAAGAAAGAAGAATTCAAAAGGATCAGGTATGTTTAACTAAAGTTTCTTGGTGATCCGAATACTTCTTGTAGTGTAGAAACACCTGGAAGAATGTTTTATTGCATAAACATCAAAAACTGGACATGGGACATGTTCAGGATCCGGATCGGGCTCGGCAATCCGGATCCCGAAGGGTGTTCGTTCATACAATGTTTCAATCCGGATCGCAGCATTTCATGATCCGGATCCCGAACACTAGTTTTACCTTTTGCTTGCACGATCCGGATCAGGAATTGCAATCCGGATCCCGAACGTGATGTTTGGTGAAACTGTATGAACGATCCGGATCGGGGACTTCGATCCGGATCCCGAACTAGCATTTTTCTGGAAATCGTCTTTCTTGCTTCTGCGATCCGGATCGCCAATTCCAATCCGGATCGCCGTCGTAAAATTTCCAGAAAAGGCTGTTTTTGATCCTTATCTTCTTCCAATGGTTTCTAACCTATAAATAGACCCTAATTCATTTTTCTAGGGCATCCACATAGAGCCGTCATAAAAATATCAGCGAAAAGAAAAAATCCACATATAGAGAAGAAAGGAAATCAATAGATTTATTCTATGTTTCTTCATCTATATTGATTGATTTGATTCTAGGTTTTCCATACTCACATTTTGAGTAGAATCAAATCAATGAATACTTAGATGGTATTTCCGATCTATTTCTAATCTAAGTATTCGGCGGATCATCACCACCCAAAACAAACAACGATTTACCCCAAATCGGCGCGTGGACTCGCGTGGCCTTGTGGATTCAAGGTGCAACCGCTCTCGTGGATTCGGAGCGAGGTGGTGGATTCGAAGCGTGTATTGGGTGAAGACCGTGGATTCGGTCGGACGTCGTGGACTCGACGTTGGACGCTGTGGATTCAGCGTTGGGCGCGGATCGTGGATTCGAGAAGCGTCGTGGAGCGAGCGGAGAAGATCTACTAGGAGCGTATGGTAAAAGGTTGAGTCGTCTGTGAGTACGTTATATCACCTTGTACGTGTGTTAATTCTAGTGGATTTCGCCGTGTTATCGGTCCCGTGGTTTTTTACTCCGGTTTGGAGTTTTTCCACGTAAAAATCTTGCGTGTTCATTTATTTTTCCGCATTGGGTTTTATTGCGCAATGATTTTTTGAGTGTTTATTGTTTACACCTATTCACCCCCCTCTAGGTGTTTTTTCCCCTATTTAGATCCAATTACTTATAACCCAACAAGTGGTATCAGAGCGGGAATAGGGTTGTAAACAATGGTTGAAGGTGGAAACATCAATCGACCCCCTTTCTTTGATGGAACAAATTATGCGTACTGGAAAGTACGGATGAAAGCCTTTTTAATTTCCATCGACGAAAGGGTGTGGCAATCAATTGAATTAGGATGGTCTAATCCAACTGAAATTATTAGATGATGTTCGCACCTTAAAACCTAGGTCGAAATGGACCAAGGAAGAGATAGATTCTTCTTCTTACAATGGCAAAGGAATTAATGCTCTATTTAATGCTTTGTCACAAACAGAGTTCTCTCGCGTCTCGGCATGTGAGACTGCGAAAGAAATCTGGGATGTTCTTCAAGTTACGCATGAGGGAACTAACCTTGTGAAGATTCAGAAACTGCAAATGCTTACGAGCAAGTTTGACTCTATCTCTATGGCAGAGAATGAATCTTTCACTGACTATTACACACGATTGCAAGACATCGTAAACTCATGTGCTAACTTGGGAGAGAAGATTCCAGAATTTAAAGTTGTAAGAAAAATTCTAAGAACTCTTCCTGAACGATTTCGCCCGAAGGTCGCAGCCATTGAAACAATTAAACACCCGGACGAAATGCGTGTAGAAGAATTAGTAGGTGCTTTACAAACTTATGAAATGACATTTCCTACTAACTATTCTTCTGGAAAGGCATCCTCTTCTAAGTCTTCAGGTTACGCATTGAAAACAACTAAAGAAGAAGACGCGGATTCATCCTCCTCGGACGACGACGAGAACCTTTCTATGGAGGACTTTGAGAAGCAGCTCGCTCTCTTGACAAGGAAGTTTCGCCGCAACTTTCGAAGGGGTAATTCAAGCAAAACTCCATCCTTCGGAAAGTCGAAGAAAGGCAAGGGTTCTTCACTTACAAGTCAAGAAAGCAAGAGAACTTCTCAAAGGATAAGAAAAGTTCAGAGGGACAAGTTCAGTGCTTCAAATGTCGAGGCTACGGCCACATTGCAACGGAGTGTCCCAACAAGAATCCGGCAAAGAAGAAGGCGATGCAAGTCGTCACTTGGGATGACAACTCAACGTCAAATGAGTCATCCTCAAGTGATGAAGAAGACAACGCGACAGCATTCCACGCGTCCACATCTTCACCCTTCATGTGCTTAATGGCAAGTACATCCGACTCCTTGTCCAACTCCTCCTTTGAAAAGATT
>CM054949.1:5677071-5802140 GCA_029168755.2 Tillandsia fasciculata
GGTTACGGAATTTGAGTTGGCGTATTTCGTGAAAGTATTAAGTCTTGAAGATTGAAGATGAAAAAACTTTGGATCATATACCTCAATCTCAAGAAAGAAGAATTCAAAAGGATCAGGTATGTTTAACTAAAGATTTTTGATGATCCGAATACTTCTTATAGTGTAGAAACACCTGGAAGAAGGTTTTATTGCATAAACATCAAAAACTGGACATGGGACATGTTCAGGATCCGGATCGGGCTCGGCAATCCGGATCCCGAAGGGTGTTCGTTCATACACTGTTCAATCCGGATCGCAGCATTTCATGATCCGGATCCCGAACACTGGTTTTACCTTTTGCTTGCACGATCCGGATCAGGAATTGCAATCCGGATCCCGAACGTGATGTTTGGTGAAACTGTATGAACGATCCGGATCGGGGACTTCGATCCGGATCCCGAACAGGCATTTTTCTGGAAATCGTCTTTCTTGCTTCTGCGATCCGGATCGTCCAATTCCAATCCGGATCGCCGTCGTAAAATCTCCAGAAAAGGCAGTTTTTGATCCTTATCTTCTTCCAATGGTTTCTAACCTATAAATAGACCCTATGTTCATTTTTCTAGGGTAATCCATATAGAGCCGTCATAAAAATATCACCGAAAAGGAAAATCCACATATAGAGAAGAAAGGAAATCAATAGATTTATTCTATGTTTCTTCATCTATATTGATTGATTTGATTCTAGGTTTTCCATACTCACATTTTGAGTAGAATCAAATCAATGAATACTTAGATGGTATTTCCGATCTATTTTAATCTAAGTATTCGGCGGATCATCACCACCCAAACAAACAACGATTTACCCCAAATCGGCGCGTGGACTCGCGTGGCCTTGTGGATTCAAGGTGCATTCGGAGCTACGTTCGTGGATTCGAAGCGTAGTATTGGGTGAAGACCGTGGATTCGGTCGGACGTCGTGGACTCGACGTTGGACGCTGTGGATTCAGCGTTGGGCGCGGATCGTGGATTCGAGAAGCGTCGTGGAGCGAGCGGAGAAGATCTACTAGGAGCGTATGGTAAAAGGTTGAGTCGTCTGTGAGTACGTTATATCACCTTGTACGTGTGTTAATTCTAGTGGATTTCGCCGTGTTATCGGTCCCGTGGTTTTTTACTCCGGTTTGGAGTTTTTCCACGTAAAAATCTTGCGTGTTCTTTTATTTTTCCGCATTGGGTTTTATTGCGCAATGATTTTTTGAGTGTTTATTGTTTACACCTATTCACCCCCCTCTAGGTGTTTTTTCCCCTATTTAGATCCAATTACTTATAACCCAACAAGTGGTATCAGAGCGGGAATAGGGTTGTAAACAATGGTTGAAGGTGGAAACATCAATCGACCCCCTTTCTTTGATGGAACAAATTATGCGTACTGGAAAGTGCGGATGAAAGCCTTTTTAATTTCCATCGACGAAAGGGTGTGGCAATCAATTGAATTAGGATGGTCTAATCCAACTGAAATTATTAGATGATGTTCGCACCTTAAAACCTAGGTCGAAATGGACCAAGGAAGAGATAGATTCTTCTTCTTACAATGGCAAAGGAATTAATGCTCTATTTAATGCTTTGTCACAAACTGAGTTCTCTCGCGTCTCGGCATGTGAGACTGCGAAAGAAATCTGGGATGTTCTTCAAGTTACGCATGAGGGAACTAACCTTGTGAAGATTCAGAAACTGCAAATGCTTACGAGCAAGTTTGACTCTATCTCTATGGCAGAGAATGAATCTTTCACTGACTATTACACACGATTGCAAGACATCGTAAACTCATGTGCTAACTTGGGAGAGAAGATTCCAGAATTTAAAGTTGTAAGAAAAATTCTAAGAACTCTTCCTGAACGATTTCGCCCGAAGGTCGCAGCCATTGAAACAATTAAACACCCGGACGAAATGCGTGTAGAAGAATTAGTAGGTGCTTTACAAACTTATGAAATGACATTTCCTACTAACTATTCTTCTGGAAAGGCATCCTCTTCTAAGTCTTCAGGTTACGCATTGAAATCAACTAAAGAAGAAGACGCGGATTCATCCTCCTCGGACGACGACGAGAACCTTTCTATGGAGGACTTTGAGAAGCAGCTCGCTCTCTTGACAAGGAAGTTTCGCCGCAACTTTCGAAGGGGAAATTCAAGCAAAACTCCATCCTTCGGAAAGTCGAAGAAAGGCAAGGGTTCTTCAAGTTACAAGTCAAGAAAGCAAGAGAACTTCTCAAAGGATAAGAAAAGTTCAGAGGGACAAGTTCAGTGCTTCAAATGTCGAGGCTACGGCCACATTGCAACGGAGTGTCCCAACAAGAATCCGGCAAAGAAGAAGGCGATGCAAGTCGTCACTTGGGATGACAACTCCACGTCAAATGAGTCATCGTCAAGTGATGAAGAAGACAACGCGACAGCTTTCCACGCGTCCACCTCTTCACCCTTCATGTGCTTAATGGCAAGTACATCCGACTCACTGTCCAACTCCACTGTTGAAAAGATTGCAACGGACGATGAATCAGATGATTCGGAAGGTGAAGATTTTGCTCTAGCCTACCACAGACTTTTGAGGGATTCAAAGAAACTGGCTAAGCAAAACAAGGGGTTGAAAGGGAGATTGCAGGATCTCGAAGAAGAAGTAAAAAGGGTAACCTCTCTCTCAACCGATCTTGAAGTGGAAAGGGATAATCTGATTAAAACAAATGTTTCCCTTCAAGAGTCCAATGAGCAACTCGAGAAGAATTATATGGATATGGTGAACAAAGCGAATTACTTCTTGAAGCTCAACGGCGAGGCTCGACAGGAAAAATTGGAAATGACGGAGACCATACGCCAACTGAAGGATGACTTAAAGAGATTTTCTTCTGGAAGGAGTAAGTTGGACAGACTTCTTGGTCTTGGTCAAACAAATAAGTTCGGCCTCGGATACACTCAAACTGGAGACATTCCAAGTTCGAGTGGGACAGTATTTGTGCCTCAGTCGGTATCTCCTCCTCCGACACCGGAATTCACGACAAGCAACGACAACAAGCCTACTTCATCCTCCTCGGATCGTCAAGATCTAAGGTATGTTTTCGTTGTGGCATTTCAGGGCACATAAGGAGAAATTGCAAGACGGAAGCCAAACGCACACCTCAAGCACCTCTTGCAATGACTACCAAAAGGCTATTCCTCGAAAATCAACTGCAATTCAATTGAAGGAAAAGAGCCTTGGTAGTCACCGCTCAAGACGACATCATCAAGGAGCAGCAATTCTTCAAGCAAGACGCTCTCACCTAGGAGATCAACTTCACGATCATTACCGACGCACTCCAAAAAGGTTTGGGTGCGCAAAGGTGAAATTTTCCCTTGTCTTGTTACTAATGTTTCCTTGCATGCATATGATAGTTCGTCTTGGTATCTGGATAGCGGGTGTTCCCGTCATATGACCGGTGACAAAAACTGTTTTCAAACATTTGAGAAAAACTCCGGAGGACTTGTTGTTTTCGGAGATGGTCGGTCTTCCAAAATTGTTGGAAAGGGAACGGTAGCTATTCCAGATGGCCCGGTTCTAAATAATGTGTTATTTGTTCATGGCCTTAAGACTAACCTCATAAGCATAAGTCAACTTTGTGATAGTGGTTATTCAGTTAATTTTTCATCTGATAAATGTACTGTAACTGACAGAACCATGCTTTCTTTTTAAAAGGGGTTAGATCAGAAAACAATTGTTATGTAGTTCCTCATAAGATTTCTGAAAAATGTAACCTAGCATCTTTGAAAAATGAAACACTTTGGCATGAAAGGCTAGGTCACATAAACTTTAAGGAACTTGCTAGAATTTCGAACAAAGATGTGGTCAAGGGGGTTCCAAAACTTTCTTTTGAACAAAACATTGTGTGTGGCGGTTGCCAAAAAGGAAAACAGTCTAGGACTGCACACAAGAACTTGAACCACATAGGTACAAAACGGCCTTTGGAACTTTTGCATATGGACTTAATGGGGCCAACTCGTCAACCATCTCTGGGAGGTAAATGGTATATTTTCTTATTGGTTGATGATTTTTCTAGATATACTTGGGTAGCATTTTTAAAAGAAAAAGCTGATACCTTTGATTCTTTTCTCGAAATCTGCCATCGTATTATGACTGAAAAGAATGATAGGATTACTCGAGTTAGAAGTGATAGAGGTGGGGAATTCATAAATTCCAAATTCATTGATTTTTGCACTTCTAACGGCATTAAACATGAATTCTCTGCACCTTATACACCTCAACAAAATGGTGTAGTCGAGCGCAAAAACAGGGTCGTACAGGAAATGGCACGTGTTATGCTTCACAGCCGGAACTTACCTTTTTATTTTTGGGCTGAAGCGGTGAACACTGCTGTTTATGTTATTAATCGCGTGTATTTGCGCCCGGGGACATTGAATACACCATATGAACTTTGGTTTTGTAGAAAACCTAACATCAAATATTTTCGTATCTTTGGGAGTCGGTGTTTTATTTTGCGTGATCGCGAAAATCTTGGAAAATTTGACTCTCGAAGTGACGAAGGGATTTTCTTAGGTTATTCTACAAACAGCAGAGCATATCGAGTTTTTAACTTAGAATCTAAGACGATCGTAGAATCGATAAATGTTAAGGTAGATGAAGCTTTTCAATTTGAATCTGAAAAATCTACCCTCGATATCTCTCTTGATGATGATACACCTGCTAATGCATCTTCTTCTAACAATTCTTTCGATAATAATGTTGATGCATCTAACGGTTCTTCAAGTTCATCTGATGTGCAGGAATCATCTCGTGTACCTCCGTCTACTCCTCTACCTCAGACGCTACGCATCTCCAAGGATCACCCTGAATCGAACATCATTGGAGATCCACAAGAAGGAGTCAGAACACGGAGACAATTGGTTTGCGGATTTGCATGCTATGTATCTCAAATCGAACCAAGGAATGTTGATGAAGCTCTTCAAGATGACTACTGGATTGAAGCAATGCAGGAAGAGCTCCATCAATTCGAGCGAAACAAAGTCTGGGAATTAACGAAGCCTCCGAAGCAACACAATGTGATAGGGACCAAATGGATTTTCAAGAACAAGAAAAATGAAGATGGTACTATCATCAGGAACAAAGCAAGGTTAGTTGCTCAAGGCTACTCTCAAGTAGAAGGTATAGACTTTGATGAAACTTTCGCCCCTGTAGCTAGACTCGAGTCCATTCGTATCTTATTTGCGATAGCTTGTCATTTTAAAATCAAATTATTTCAAATGGACGTTAAGAGCGCCTTTTTAAATGGGTTTTTAAATGAGGAAGTTTATGTGGCTCAACCGAAAGGTTTTGTGGATCATAAACTACCTAACCATGTTTTTCGTCTGAAAAAGGCTCTTTACGGTCTGAAACAAGCACCGCGAGCATGGTACGAAAGGTTGACAAAGCACCTTTTGGAAAAGGGCTACACTCGAGGGGGAGCTGACAGGACTCTCTTTGTGAAGCATTATCAAAACAATTTCATAGTTGCTCAAATCTATGTCGATGACATTGTTTTTGGCGCAACAAGAGATAATGATGCTTCTAAATTCGCGGAGACCATGGAAAGCGAATTTGAGATGTCCATGATGGGCGAATTAACTTATTTTCTTGGATTACAAGTTAAACAAAACGATGAAGGTATTCACTTGTGTCAATCCAAGTATGCAATGGAGTTGGTCAAAAAGTTTGATCTAGAAAATTCTAAGGATTTTCCAACTCCAATGGGAACTAGCCATAAGGGACTTGGAAGTGAATCACATAGTGAGAATGTAGACGAGAAACTGTATCGCAGTATGATTGGAAGTCTACTATATCTCACGGCTAGTCGCCCGGATATATCCTTCAGTGTTGGGATTTGCGCGAGATATCAATCAGCACCGAAGGAGGTTCACCTGAAAGCGGTGAAACGGATCATCCGATATATCAAAGGTACAATCAGTTTCGGAATTTGGTATCCTATGGGAACAAGTTTGGATATTGTTGGATACTCAGATGCCGATTGGGCTGGATCAGTGGATGACCGGAAAAGCACGAGTGGTGCATGCTTCTATCTTGGCCATTGCCTTGTTGCATGGCACAGTAAAAAGCAGAATTGCATAGCACTCTCGACTGCCGAAGCGGAGTACATTTCTGCAGGAAGTTGTTCAACCCAATTGATTTGGATGAAAAGCGTGTTGAGCGATTTCCGGATTTCAGCAACTTCGGTAACCATTTTATGTGACAACACTAGTGCTATTAACATTTCAAAAAACCCTGTGTTGCACTCTAGAACAAAACATATTGAACTTAGATATCATTTTCTTAGAGAGCTAGTTGAATCAAATATTCTTCAACTGTCATATATTTCAACTGAGGATCAATTAGCTGATATCTTAACAAAACCTTTGGATCAAAAACGTTTTATTCACTTGCGTAAAGCAATTGGCATGCTTTCCTTGAAATAATCTCTTTTTGAAACCTTTGCTTAGGTTAGGTTTTGTTTTTGTTTTTGTTTTGTTCTTTATCTATGTTTTGTACATAGGACATTAATTGAGCATAAATCATAATTGACTTTAATTGCATCCTTTTATGCATTTAGAAATTTATTATGCTTTTGATATCATAATATTTCAATGTTGCAATGATCATTTACGTTAATTAAACCATCTTTTAAGTGATCAAAGTCAATTTCTCTCTCAATGATCTCTTGGTATAGTCATTATCATATTTGATTGCTTAGTCGAGTATGAATGCGAGATCAATTTTTGGTTGAATACCTTATATATTAAATAATTGATAGCCAATTGAGGGGGAGTCAAAGAAATGTAAAATGCTCAAAAGATGTGGAAAGAGTTACATCCCAATGAGGAGTGTGAAAACTACCACCACATGGAGAAAATGAAAGAAAGAAAAAGATACTCCATGAATGCAAAGCAAATTTTTGTTTTAAAAATATTGATGAAATGCATATTGAAATACTTGACTCAGTCGTATTTCATGGTTGGTATAAGGTGGGATTTTTGATAAAAGATGCTCAAAGAGCCACTCCTTCAACAGATTGTCTAGATATATTATCTAACTTATCTGGGATTTCAAACATCTATTGATCTTGGTATTTCATTTTCTTTACCAAAATTGATGATTTGATAAAGGCATTACACATAAGATCAGGATAGATGTGATTGAAGTTGTTCAACTTTAAGTGTTTTAATTTTCGTAAATTTTCGTTTCATTTTTGAGTATTTTTGATAGATTTTGCATAATCTATTTCTTGTTGTATGAAACGATGATTTTTGTTTAAAGTTGATATGCTAAAGTGCTTACATACTTTTTCTGGATTTTATGGAATTTTTCCAAAATTTCTGGAGAAAAAGTTGAAGCCGATCCGGATCGGAGTAAGTGATCCGGATCCCGAACGCAGGATTCTTCCTGCGGGTAGCCGATCCGGATCACATTCTCGATCCGATCCGGATCACGGCTAGGGTTTTTATAAGAACAAAGAGGATTTGATTTCTTTTACCCTAATCTTTTGTTCTCAAGTCTCTAGAGCTTCTCTCTCTAGATTTCTTGCATCTTGGAGCTTCCAAACTCAAAGTTCTTCAATTCAAGTAAGTTTTGTTGATCAAATCTCGGTTTTTCACAGTTTTTCTCTTTTTCTCAAACGTGAGTAGAAATCATGGATCTTTTTCGTTTGTGAATGGTTTTTGATCAAATTTCTTTTGAAATAAGAACTCTGGGTAGATTAGTTTTGCTTTTATGCTGGGTTTTCTCTTGATTAACGAGTTTTTAGGCTTCGATTTCTAAAAATTCGGTTTTAGGGCATAAAAGAGGAATTTTTGAAAATCATGGAATTGATCTATTTTTAAAATTCTTTTTGCAAAACTAATTTGATTCTTAGCTTCTCTACATGATTATGATTGTCTAGGTACAATGTTTCAAATTTTTCAAAATTGACGATTTTTCATGTGTTCTTGAGTTGGTTTTCACAGGACACCTTTTAAACTCAAAGCACTTTCAGCAATGGTGATCACCTGGATCATTTTCCTACTTGCTGCAATGGTCCATGTTAAGGACACTGCCAAACCTAAGAAAGCAAAGAGAACCAAGCGAGCTGAGAATGATTCCGACACGGATTCGGAAACGGACTCGATTGACTGGGATAACCTAGAGATTGAGGAAGATGTCCCTATTGTATCCAAGGGGAAAGCACCTGCAGAAGCCTCAAAGACAAAGGTTCCTCCTACTGCTGCAGAAAAGGGAAAAGCTCCCATGGAACCAAGTCAAATCAGAACAAGAACAAAGACTGGTGCAAGAAAAAGAGGCAGTGCAAAGGGAATTTCAATTGAGGAACCAATTGCTAGCCAGCCTCCCCCTCAGGAATTCATTAGCTCCACAAGAATAAAGGATTTTGAGAAAAGAGAATGCATTGGTGAGAGACATGTCAATGTCAAACCAATGATGGAACGCTCTGCAGCCTTTGGGACTTTGTTTAATCAAGTTGGTCTCGGTCCCATTTGCAACTTTCCGGAATCGACTGGGTATTGTCCACATTCAGTTCGAATGTTTTATCAAAATGCTGCAAATCTAACTGATCATGTTGACGGACGTCGAGAATTTCATACTTTGGTTAAAGGTATCAAAATCAAAGTCACTCCCCAACTGATTGGAGAGGTGCTCAGTATGAAAGCTAGATCTGATGGACTTCATTATCTGAAGACTCAAGTCTTCACAGAAAACTCTTGGAGAGTTGTAGTCAATGGAATTTGCATTCCGGATACTTTGTCTACCGGAAATTCGGTATTTTCTAAAGAGAGTATAAGTATAAACTTCATTGTCTGCTACAACATTCTTCCCAATATGAATACAAAGGTTCTTCGATGGGATAGGATGTTATTTCTTTATCTTCTTGGGAACCCAACCGCTGCAATGGGAGCAAACTTGAACATTCCTTATCTCATTTGGGCTAGGATGACGCGGTATGTTGAACATTCTCACCCCACAGAGAGACTACCATACCCAATGATAATTATGCGCATCCTTAAGAAGTTTAATGTGGATACAAGCGCGAGCTCTTACATGTACAGTTTGGGGACGATCAATGAAACAACGATAGTAAAGTCTCTATCGACAAAACAAGATGATCCTCCATCTCCTCCAATCCGACGAGCTCGACAACCAGCAACTACTTCTACAGCTCCTGTTCCACCAGCACAACAAGCACCTCCATCAACCTCTGAAGATGATGCTTCAGTTAATTCTATATTTAAAGAACAACAGCGACTTTCCAATGAGCAAGAACGCATGTCGGCTGAGTTCACTGAAATGAGAGGAGAACTTCAAGTTGTGAAAAAGGAACTTGAAATAATCACTGCATCTCAAATCACTTTGACCAAGTCCGTCTCATCGATGAAGAAACTGATGAAGAGAATGTTTGCCAAAATGGGATGCACCACCTCTGATGACTCCGACTCTCAGGAATAAATTTTCTGTTCTAACTTTCTTTTGCTCTTTGCAGGTTTTTCATTTTTGTTTATCTCTTTAACTCCCTTTTGTTTTGTAATTATTGGCTTGTTTGTGACAAAAAGGGGGAGAGAGTTTAAGAGAGAACTTGGACAATGCAACTTGACGAAAATGTATGAACATTGTGAATATCAAGGTAAGTATGATCTCAACTTCAACTTTGGTTTGGTTTTTCTTTTGTTGATTGGTTGCATGTCCCTACTAACTATTCGACTAACTATTTGGGCATGTAATATGACTAACAAGTTGATGTTGGACTAACAGTTTGTGACATTTGGTTCTTGAATGCCTAGAAGATATGTTGGTTTTTAACTATGATTCTCTTACATATCTGAATTCTTCAAATGTCATGATGAGAATAAACTCTATCTCTGTACTTGGTTTTGTATGTTTCAATTCTTGAGGTATCTAACGCATTTGTTTGTCAAGAATGCTTTCTTTGTGCAGAGAGTACAGATGTCTAAGTCTAGAGTCTGTTTTAGGAGTTTATCTCATGTTTTTAATTTTTGGATCTCCATTGTAAATTTTTGTTGTATGGTGATAGCAACAAAAATATCTTTTTGAATTTTCTTTTGTGGATTTGTGTTTTGTCACGAAACCGCCAAAGGGGGAGATTGTTACGGAATTTGAGTTGGCGTATTTCGTGAAAGTATTAAGTCTTGAAGATTGAAGATGAAAAACTTTGGATCATATACCTCAATCTCAAGAAAGAAGAATTCAAAAGGATCAGGTATGTTTAACTAAAGTTTCTTGGTGATCCGAATACTTCTTGTAGTGTAGAAACACCTGGAAGAATGTTTTATTGCATAAACATCAAAAACTGGACATGGGACATGTTCAGGATCCGGATCGGGCTCGGCAATCCGGATCCCGAAGGGTGTTCGTTCATACAATGTTTCAATCCGGATCGCAGCATTTCATGATCCGGATCCCGAACACTGGTTTTGCCTTTTCACTTGCACGATCCGGATCAGGAATCACAATCCGGATCCCGAACGTGATGTTTGGTGAGACTGTATGAACGATCCGGATCGGGGACTTCGATCCGGATCCCGAACTGGCATTTTTCTGGAAATCGTCTTTCTTGCTTCTGCGATCCGGATCGTCCAATTCCAATCCGGATCGCCGTGCGTAAAATCTCCAGAAAAGGCAGTTTTTGATCCCTATCTTCTTCCAATGGTTTCTAACCTATAAATAGACCCTAAGGTTATTTTTCTAGGGTTAATCCATATAGAGCCGTCATAATCAAATATCATCTTAAACGAAAAATCCACATATAGAGAAGAAAGGAAATCAATAGAATTTATTCTATGTTTCTTCATCTATATTGATTGATTTGATTCTAGGTTTTCCATACTCACATTTTGAGTAGAATCAAATCAATGAATACTTAGATGGTATTTCCGATCTATTTCTAATCTAAGTATTCGGCGGATCATCACCACCCAAAACAAACAACGATTTACCCTAAATCGGCGCGTGGACTCGCGTGGCCTTGTGGATTCAAGGTGCAACTACGTTCGTGGATTCGAAGCGTAGTATTGGGTGAAGACCGTGGATTCGGTCGGACGTCGTGGACTCGACGTTGGACGCTGTGGACTCAGCGTTGGGCGTGGATCGTGGATTCGAGAAGCGTCGTGGAGCGAGCGGAGAAGATCTACTAGGAGCGTATGGTAAGAGGTTGAGTCGTCTGTGAGTACGTTATATCACCTTGTACGTGTTTCAATTCTAGTGGATTTCGCCGTGTTATCGGTCCCGTGGTTGTTTACTCCGGTTTGGAGTTTTTCCACGTAAAAATCTTGCGTGTTCATTTATTTTTCCGCATTGGGTTTTATAGCGCAACGATTTTTGAGTGTTTATTGTTTACACCTATTCACCCCCCTCTAGGTGTTTTTTCCCCTATTTAGATCCAATTACTTATAACCCAACACGTGGTCCGCCCGCAAAACGAAGCACGGTGCCGGAATCCGCACGCAAAACAGAGTCACAAGATCGCACCCCCAACGGATGACCCGAGGCAAGTCCGCGGTCCCACGCGGCGGAGAAACACTCAACCGCCCACGACAGAAGCTAAAACTGCAATGTAAACTGCCAGGAAAGAAGAAATCGTAAAATCAGTCAAAACGGTCGAAAACAGAGCATCCGGCGGCGAAAAACAGCCTCCGTCGGCGAAAAACAGCGCGAAAACCAGCCTCCGTCGGCGAAAACCAGCCTCCGTCGGCGAAAAACAGCCTCCGTCAGCGAAAAATAGCGCACGTCGCGAAAAACAGACTCCGTCGGCGAAAACCAGCCTCCGTCGGCGAAAAACAGCCTCCGTCAGCGAAAAACAGCGCGCGTCGCGAAAACCAGCCTACGTCGGCAAAAAACAGCCTCCGTTAGCGAAAAACAGTGCGCGTCGCGAAAAACAGACTCCGTCGGCGAAAACCAGCCTCCGTCGGCGAAAAACAGCCTCCGTCAGCGAAAAACAGCACGCGTCGCGAAAACCAGCCTCCGTCGGCGAAAACCAGCCTCCGTCGGCGAAAAACAGCGCGCGTCGCGAAAAACAGCGGCCGACGGTGAAAAACAGCGCGCGGCGGCGAAAAACGGCCTCCGACGGCGAAAAAACAGCGCCGGCACACAAACCGAGGCGTAGCCAGCTGTCCGAATGCGCGCCGAGCGGCAAAAAACCCAGCCGCGTGGCGCAAGAGGCTCGCCGCGCGGCGCAAAGCCCAACCGCGCAACGCAGGGCTTGCTGCGCAGCGCCCTTTGGCGCTGCGCGCGGCGCCCTGCGGTGCTGCGCGCGCCCGCGCGCAGCCCGCTGCGCTGCGCGCGCCCGCAGCGGGCCCGCAGCGCTGCACGCGGCCCGCCGCGCGCCCTTGCACGCGGCCAGGCAGTGCCGCGCGCGGAGCTCTGCCGCGCGCGGCGCTGCGCCAGGGAGCAGCGCTGCGCCAGGGCGCAGCTCCCGCGCCTCCCCTGCGCGCCGCCCTGCCACAGGGTGCTGCCAAGGTTGCAGCACCCTGGCGGTTGCTGCGCGCGGCGCAGTTGCGCGCCCGCGCAGCAGCCGCGCCGGCCGCGCGTGCGCGGCTCCCACGGCGGCGATGATTTAAATTAATTTAATTTTTAAAACTTTAAATTAAATCAATTTAACTAATAAAAATCAATAAAAGCCCTCAAAACTCCCAATAAATTTTCCAGAAACTAAATAAATCCACAATTTCAAAAAAAAAAAACCCATCAATCTCCAAACAAAAATCACCTACCTTGCCAAGGTCGACGTGCGCGCTCCGCTCAGCTCCACCAACAGGAGGTCCACGACCAAAATCACCTTCAAGTCCTCTCTTTTCCTCTACTTCTCCATCTTCTTCTTCTTCCCTTCCTCACTTTTTCTTTCTCTGCTACTCCAAGCTTCAGAGGAGTGGTTGGCTTGGAGGTGGAGACAAGTCAACAAGTGGATAAGGCTTATATAAAGCTACAGGTGCTTTACTATAATTAAATCTAATTAATAAACTTAATTTAAGTTAGAGAAAAGCTTAATTTTAAAACCAAATAAATCCACTTACCTCACTCCACACTCACAGTCACCAAGCAGAGAAGACCCTTAATTAGCAAAGCTAATTAATTAAATTAATAAAATATTCCAAAAAGCCCAACTCCAACTCACTTTTTCCCTTCGGGCCCTCCGCCGCCGTCCGGAACCTCCCGAACTCCGCTGTAATTTGAAAATACACGTGTCCATAGCTTTTTCTCCTCAAAATGCTCATCCGTTGAGTCGGGGTGCTCAAAATAAAAACCGGCTCCGAAATTGACAGTTCCGACTCACTTTTTGCCTACGGATCCTCCGCGTCAGTCCGGAACCTCCCGAACTTCGCTGTAATCTGAGAATATAACTGTTCCAAGTGTTCCCGAATTTCCTGCACTCCACTGTGCAGTCGGTAATTTCCAAATCTAGTCCTCAATCGGCGTACAATGCCCGGAAAAACTCCGAATCGAGTTGGGACTTCTGCGTTGATCCGAATCAACCCGACCTCAACAGTAATCACAAACGCAACATGCCCGAGGCAAACTCTCCGCTCCACGCCATCATGTGCGGTCGGCGCACCATCCGAAAACCCAGTACTCTACACGAGGACTTTGGGACCAGATTTACTGTTGGAGGCTGAGGAGAAAGTCAGAGTTGTTCGCCGACACCTTGAAACAGCCAAGAGTCGTCAGAGGAGCTACGCTGATACTCGACGGCGAGACCTAGAGTTTCAGATTGGTGACCATGTCTTCTTGAAGGTCTCGCCTTCGAAAGGGGTCCGGAGATTTGGAGTGCGTGGGAAGCTCAGTCCCCGCTTTATTGGACCCTTTGAGGTACTTGAGAGGGTAGGCCCTGTGGCTTATAGAGTTGCTCTTCCTCCACGCTTGGCCGGTGTACACGATGTTTTTCACGTCTCAGCTCTGAGGAGATATGTGTTTGATCCGTCGCACGTGATTGACTTCACTTCTCTGGAGATCGGCGAGGACCTGGTTTATGAGGAGCGCCCGTTGCGGATTCTTGCTCGTGAGGTGAGGGAATTGCGCAACCGGGCCATTCCCTATATGAAGATCTTATGGAGCAATCACGAGGAACGAGAGGCTACTTGGGAGCTGGAGACAGAGATGAGAGATGCCTACCCCTTCCTGTTCGAGACTTCTGGTTGAGGTACGCCTGTCTTACTTGACTTTATTTCGGGGACGAAACTTCTTTTTAGTGGGGGAGGATGTAGTGGCCCTGGTTCCCATGCAACGTTCTTCCGATGAATCCACTGTTAGAACACCTAGTGTTGGTGTATCTGGCCCATGGTGCATCAATGGGATGCCACAGATGGACCCTGTGAGATATCTTTGGCTGTGTTGGCCTTCGGCTAGTTTTGCCGAAATTTTTGAAAAGAATTAGGCCAAACAGAGGTCGGAAATGGATTCAGCACGGAAAAATGTTTGAAAACGGCTATTTGCTTGTTTGATTCTGAGTCCGGATGCCCAAAAACAGACTCCCGGAAGTTTTTAGTGGTTTTTGGTGCATGGGAGGGGCCGTAGACCGCCGGCATGCCACGTGGCGGCCTGTTGGCCGGTTTACGGTGCGCGGTCCACAGAGTAGCGCGGCTGGGTGCACAGACCCGGTGCAGGGACACGTGGCACCGCTTGATTGGCGGGCTCAGGGCGCGCGGTCTATCGGGTGAGCGCGGTGGTGCATGGACCAAGGCGGGGGACACGTGGCAGCCTTCGGTTGGTCGGTGCACGCAGCGCGGTCCACGGAATTCCAAAGCGGAATGCGTGGACCGGGTGTAGGGTACACGTGCCACCCTCTGATTCGCGGGCACAGCAGGCGCGGTGCACGGGAGGCGTGGCCTGCGCCTCGGACTGCGTGCGCACGTGGGAGCCACGTCGCGCGACCGGCACGTGCGGTGACCAGTCGGCGGGGCAACCGGCTGGACACGTGGCGCCCGCTCATTGGGGGGCGCCAACCGCCTTTCTGTGCGGTGGGTGGACACGTGGCAGCCAGCGAGTGGCCCGCACAGCTGTTTGCTGTTCGGCGGGCCACGTGGCATTATCTGGTGGTTTCGGGCGTGAACAGTGTAGGGCCGGCCCAACACTGTAGCCGCCCGAAAACTTTCGGGCACCCGAAAGTTGGGCCCGAAAGTCCATTACTTGCCTTTTTTTGGGCTTTTCCGGGAAAGGCCTATAAATAGGCCTCTTGGACCTCATTTTAGAGACTTTTCCCGAGTGTTTCTGCCCTGGTGCCCTTCACAAAAGTTCATCCTCTTCCTCTTGTGCATCTTTCGGTGGAAGCTCAGAATTTTTGGAGGCCGCGACGACGACGATTTCTGCATCGTGGTGCGGAGCGACGATTTCCTATTGAAGGCCCATTTTCGTCGCACTTCAATCTGGGAAGTCTACAGAGCTACCCTGATGATATTTTTGGACAATTTCTACGGCGACGGTTCCACGAGAGGTATATCTACAGTTTTGGTGTCGGTCACTTTTTCTGGATTTGAGCTTTTATTGGGGTTTTGGGTATGTTTTTAACCCCCTTTGCGGCTGATGGACTGTTTGGACAGCACCTACTTGTCAGATTTTTATCTCCACATTTGGTCATCGGATTTCGACATTTCAGGACTCTATCGACATCTACTCTTCGCGAGGATCACCGTCATATTTTTACTGGAATTTTTGGAGATTGATTTACAGGTGAAATTTTCGCATTAAAGGGACTGTTCACCACAGATTTTTGTAACTTGGAATTTTGTGGAATTAATGTGTAACTTTGGGATGGATTTTGTACCCAGGCTGTTTTGAGCACTGCTACTGTACTGTTGGCTTGGTGGATGTACTGATATATCTGTTTCTGCGCTTTCTTAGCTGTGCGACTCCGGACAATTAGCACGTTCAGGTGGATGACTTTGCTTTCAAGATCTATGGACTGCGTGCTAATTCTATATATGTAGGAGCATGCATGTTAGTAAATGGACTTAATAGCATGTGGAAACTGAATGTTAGTGCTCTTGTATGTCAGTTGATGAATCTTGTGATTTTATTGCTTCCTACAACATGTTAATTATTGAAATCTTGGAACTTGACCTAGCACCCCTGTCATATGTATCATGTTCAGCCAGACTGTAGAAAACTTCAACTTGGGATAGGTTTCTTTTATTGCTCTAGACATTCCCACATCACTTTATTATATTTGTCATTCTAGACTTAGTTTTCTCGCCCGGGTTGTGGGCTGGGAGGTTGGGTGGTTGTGGGATGCATTTGCACTCGTGTCTGGGGACCGAGTGGAGTTGATAGCAGTCTGTAGATCAGTTCTCTTTGGGAGAGTGATAGTGATGGTAGATCTGGGTTCTTGGGAGCTGTCAGAGTGACAGCGAATCTCAGCTATGTAGATTCCAGCCAGTGAGTGAGACAGTGATTTGTTGGTTATAGCCGATCTTGTTGATCAATGATTTGGATAATAGCCTGCATGAGCCACATTTGAGCTCGACAGATATGCGCGGATACTTTGCTCGGTGGGGTCGCGCCCCTCGAGTGCCACTCCGGAGTTGGGCCTGATACTTCTATCGCGGCTTGTCGATGCAGTTGTCTCTCTGGCTGAGCCAGTTTTGGCAGTCACGGACACCGTCCCTCTGGCTGAGCCAGTTTTGGCAATCACGGACGTCCTACGTAAGTTCGGTCCTCCGGGATGTAACGGCTGTAGGTAGGCGCAGGTTTGACTGGACCCGATGTGGCAGTCAGTTTAGATTGGGTGATATGAGATAAGTGTTAGTTGTGGCATACTGTTCTTTCTGTTCCACTCCATGAGCATCTAGATAGAGGCATAGTAGCTGTAGACTTTACCTTTCTAGCTTTTTTTTACAGCACTGCATATGTTACTTTATGCCTCTAGTAGACTTAGTGGGCAGACCGTCGGGCTTGTTGGCGACACCCACTGAGAACTACTGTGGGATGTAGTTCTCACACCCGTCGTGTGTCTTTTCCCCAGGGACTTCTGCTCCGGTTCCTGCTGCTCCAGTTGCTGATCCAGCTCCTTCAGACCGAGGTAAGGGAGTCGCGAGATAGATCCCTTCCTGTCATCCTCAGAGTGAGAGTAGATGTACCCCTGTACTACTTTGGAGTGTGTTATGTCGAGTGACTTTTGTAGTGAGGTATCGAGTTGTACCTTTCTTTTTTTGCTTTTCAGAGAGACTTTGTATTTTGGTGAGGATGGTCTGTATATTTGAGAGATGTAGTTGTATTTTATGTCTTTTATTTCAGCTTTTACTTTTTCAGTTCTGATATCTGCTAGTGTAGATGTTTCTTTGCAGGCTAGTCGCTACGTCTATACAGGGCTTCCCGTATAGGCGGCAGATCTGTTGGCGAGCCCGGGGCGCAGTTTCGACCCCGGGGCGTGACAAAAAGTGTAATTCACACTTCCCCTCCAACCACCACCTGCAGGGCATTTATTCTCTCTCTCTCTCTCTCTCTCTCTCTTTTTCTGCTGGAGCAAGAAACGAAAGAAAGGAGAAGAAAGAAGAGGAACGAAAAGAAGAAGAAGAAGAAGAGAACGAGAAGAAGAAGAAGAAGAAGAAGAAGAAGGAAAAGAAGAAGAAGAAGAAGAAGAAAGAAGAAGAAGAAGAAGAAGAAGAAGGAAAAGAAGAAGAACACTCTTCCTCTGGGATAGGTAGGAGTTCTCTCTCTCTCTCTCTCTCTCTCTCTCTCTTCTCTCTCTCTCTCTTTTCTCCTCTTTCTTGGCAAGAAAGGGAAAAAAAAAAAAAAAAAAAGAGGGTGAGGGGGCTGCAGCAAGGCTGCTGCGCAAGGCAGCTGCATGGCTGCCTTGCGCAGCAGCTGCTGTTGCTACAAGCAGCAGCAGCTGCAGGAGGGCTGCTGCCTGGCAGCAGCTGTACAAGCTGCTGCCCAGCAGCAGAACTGAAGAAGGAAAGAAAAAAAAAAAAGAAAAAAAAAAAGAAGAAGAACTGCAGCTGCTGCTGCTGCATTAAGCAGCAGTAGCTGCCAAGCAGCTGCGCAAGCAGCTACTCAACTGCTGCAGCAGCATGGCTGCAGCAGCTGCGCAACCATGCTGCTGGCTGGCAGCAGCAATGCTGCTGCTGGCATTGCTGGCCAGCAGCAGCTGCACCAGCAGAAGCAATGCTGCTGGCCAGCAGCTGCACCCACAGCTTGCTGCTGCCAGCAGCCTGCTGCTGCCAGCAGTCTTGACGAAAAGAAAAAAAAAAAAAAAGAGAAGAAAGGAGAAAGAAAAGAAAAGAAGAAAAGAGAAGAAAGAAGAATGAAGAAAATTTCTTCTTCTTTTCTATTCTCCAATAAGCAAAGTCAACAATTGATGGAAAATTACTCAAATTGAGTTATCTCTCAAATTATTGGGCATTTTGCTCTTGGCTAAAGAGATCAAAATTTCTCTTTGGCAAATATGTCAAGATGGGATTTTCTTCCTTATTCTTTTGAATTGAGCAAATAAGAGCCCATCGAGAGGGAATTGACTAAATCGGGGATTTTTTCTTTTCATATTTAAAAGGGGTTTCTAGTTTATAAATTCTATGAAATTAGTGAACCATAAAAGTAATTTCTTCATGATTTTTCTATCATTTTAGAAAAATTTTGGAGATCAAAGAGCAAATTTTGTCTCTTTCAAGAACAAAGCGAAACATCGAGGTGGGGGATTCTACCGAAAATGGGTGATCTCTCCCCTTTGTCCTTTGATTTTCTGACCTAGAAGCATGCTAGTAAGCATGTAGGGTGTTAGGATCAAGAATGAGAATGATTATGGTTTAGCCCTAAAAGCAATCATATTAAACCTATGGTAGGTTAAATTTGTATTAGTATAAATAGCAAAGGATAAATATGAGAATGATCATGTTAGTGTATAACCCTAAGAATCATGTTAAAGCATAAGAGAAATGCATGATGGTTGTAAGATCTAGGAGAAAACAAGGACAAGTGAATGGATGCAAAACTAGGAGAAAACCTAGATTAAGGGTTTAACGAGTGGCATGATAACCTAGGAGTTAAACCTAGATGAACGAGTGACATTGTCGTAGGGAATAACCTAAGGTGGATTATAGAGTGTTCAACATAGAGTCAAATGTACTCTAGGTTATGTGGAGAAGAGCAAACATAGAGTCAAGGGTACTCTAAGCTAAAGAAAAAATATAATTAGAGATGATAAACTCTAAGCAAAAAGGGAATGGAATTAGAGTTATTAAACCTTAAGCTAAGGTGAAAAATGGGAAATAGAGTTAATAAATTCTAAGTCAATTGAAATTGAATGTAACTAGTGTCTTTATGACATAGTGTAACCTTGAGGGTAATTACGACATAGGGTTGTAAATTGAGAACAAGTAAAAAGAAAAGTTTAAAAAGGGGCCAAGGAGCTAAAGAAATTGTCAAGTGACAAGACAAAGTGTAAATGTAAATGAACAAGAAGTTCAAATCTAAACTGGTGTTAGAGATACCCAAGCTATCCTAGAGTAAAGAACTTAAGATAAAAGAGAAAAGTAAAAAGAAAAAGCATTAAGGCATAGATGCCAACGGGAGGGTTGAGCATATGTCACTCCCGGGTAGATGAGTGCCAAGGTGCTTTAAACTCATCTGAAACCAAAGTGTAAAGAAAATGCTTAAAGAGCAAAGAAGCTAAAGGCTTAATTGAATAAAAGAAGATAATGCTTAAAGAAAGGTAAAAAGGAAAAATAAAGTACATTGGGCTGAGCACTCTAGGAGGCGGTGCTACAACCTGTTCTTGTTTGATTGTGGTTGTAGGCATCCGTCTTTTGGAACCCTCGGACCTGGTAAATGTATGCTGTAAAAGAAAAGTCTAAATGGCTAATGGGAGGGTTGAGCATATGTCACTCCCAAGTGAATTAAAGAATTAAAGGCAAGTTGCCATCGGGAGGGTTGAGCATATTTCACTCTGTTGGTTTTTATAAAATAAAGATCCACAAGGATCTAAATAGGTACTATCAAACAACTAGAGGGGGGGGGGGTGAATAGGTGTAATACTCAAAAACCAATCTCAGTGTAAAATAAAAATCAATGCGGAAAATAAAAACAGCACACCGAAATTTACGTGGAAACTCCAATCCAGGAGAAAAACCACAGGACCAACACGCAATAACAATTCACTAAGAAAAGAAGAATAACAAGGTGATTACCGACTCCACGGACTCAAACCCCTCCTTCAAATTCTTCGGATCTTGCGCTCCACCGATTGCACGTCCACTGCACACGTTCGAATCCACGAACGCCACTCGAATACACGAGCATACGTTTCGAATCCACGAAACGCCTTCAACACACCGAATCCACGGTGCTACGTCGAATCCACGACGCAGACTCAGCCGATACAGAATATAGGCTTCGATGGTGATCCTTTGCTTAGATTATTATTGAAGAACCATGGAAGGAATCTCTAAGCAAAGTTTAGATCAATTCGACAAAAAGTATATCTTGAAAGAACCGTCGAATTGACCTAAAAGAGGCTAAAGAGAAGAACAATGAAAACCTAGCCTCTAGGGTTGCTCTCGAGTGTTTCTGAATTGATCGGTTATTATCGAGAAACCCTAAGTATCTATTTATAACCCTTGGAAACTAATTAGAGTCGGTTTAGCAATCTTATCACGACATGGCATTGTGTACCGGTACTAAATAATGGGTTCCGGTACTCAATGGTGCAAAACACAGATTTTTCTATTGTGTTCCGGTACTCCAAACTGTGTTCCGGTACTCAATGAAAAATACAAAAAATTCTATGTCGGGTTTGAGGAACTCAAAGTGTGGTTCCGGTACTCAATATAAAAACAGATTTTTCTAAGATAAGTTTTATCCAAAACAGACCAAGTACCGGAATCCAAACTTAAAATAAGTTGTGAGTTAAAAACCAAATTCCTAAAACCATGTCTAAACCGGGTTTCAATTAATTCAAGATTCCAATGATTATAAATGTACTTAAATCACCATTATTAAATTAAACATACCTGAGTGTCAACTTGAGCTCTTGTTGAATCTTCTTCAAGTCTTCTAATGTTGATTGACAGTTTGATCACTTTTAGACTCCGACTCAACTCACGAAATATGCCAACACAAAAAGCCGTAACAATCTCCCCCTTTGGCAATTTCGTGACAAAACCCAAAATTACAAAAAACGCTCAAGTCACTCATATTAAACCAAAAAATCGAAATTCAATGTCATCACCAAAACATTGATTTTCTTTGCATGAAAGATCCAATAAATAAAAATTACAATTGAACCAAACAATCCTATAACATACTCTATGACTTAAGACTTGGAGTCTTAAAGTGATGTAAATCCTGCAAAACAAAAACTCCAAACAAAATCAAACGTTAGTCGTTAGAATTTAAATGTAAATCCTACATTTGATTTGTCTAGTTGGTTCTTTTCTTTTTCCGGCTCTTTTGTTTTGTGGCTCTTGTCCTCAATCTTTTCCTTATTTCATCTCCTCCTGTCTTGAGCATTCTCCCCCTTTTTTTTTGATTCGTCCATCATTTCTGTTCTCCCCCTTTTTGTCACAAATTGTCAAACAGTGAATATAGACAAAAGAAAAATTACTAGGAGGATAAGTTCTTAGTTACATGAACATTAAAGTTCTTGTTCAACAACAAGTGAAAAGAAACTGAAAACCAAAAAAAACAAGAAAGAGAAGAAGTCACTCATCCTCATTTGAATCATCATTATCATCATGTGATGTTGGTCCATGTGATGTACTCGGTGCAGTTGCTCCAGTGACCACATCATCATGTTTGCACCCAAGGATATCAAAGATCTTCTTTAAACCATCCTCAAGTTTCTTAAAGCCTTGCTCCATCATTTTCTTTAATGAGCAAACATCCCGATGCAACGTTTGTAGTGTTACTACCTCATCTGATCCAGGAGAATCTTTGTGTTCCATTTGACGAGGCGGTGCACTCGGAGTCACTTCACTTGCATAGCCTTTAGCATGCCCAAAAGTCTTCAGAGTGCTAATCGACTTGGCTAAGGTGATTCCATCAATTGCGCCCAAGCCGTAATCATATTTGACACAAAAAATGTCAACTCCGTGATCTTCCAGAATACGAGTTATCAAAATTGGATATGGAAGAAGTTCACGTCGGCTTGATCCTTCAATGACATGTACCATTTGTTGCCAAATAAGAAATGGAATGTTGACATTAATTCCATTTGCACTCTCTGGGTGACCAAGGAAAAAGAGAAGAAGCAGTCGATCCCATCGAATCCTTTTGGTCCCCAGTGTGGGCAATAGGTTGTAGCATATGATTAAGGACAGAATATGATACTCTGGTTTTAGGTCCTTTGATTCAACATACAACCTGTTGGTATGAGTCCCTGACTTGCAAATAGAGTTCACAATGATGTCCCAATGGGTGTCATATTGGAAGTCACCATCAGTGTAATATAGACCAGAAGTATCAACAGCTAATCCAAGATTTGCACCAATTACTGCTGGAGTAATGTCAAACTTGATGTCTCTAACTGTCGTTTCAATGACAAAAGTCCCTGTGTCATGGTCTTTTTGAAGTATAGTAGCTCTCATGTAGAATTCCCTGAGCAACTCCACACAAAAACCCATTTTACGTACCAAGTGGCTGAATTTGACTTCGTTCCAATAGCATTGCGAAGTCTGGAACTTCTCGACATAACTCGTTAAAGTTAACATGTCGCTCTCCAATACATATTCTATTTGCAAATATAGCACGGCGTTTTGCACTAACATGTTGTTCACCTTCATCAACATTTGATCGCCTTTGAGATTGAGAGCGCTCGCGTATTACCGGTCCACCGGTACTTCTACGCGGAGGAGAATCCGCACCCTTCTTCTTCCTAGAAGCCATAGGTGCTTTTCCCTTTCCTTTAACAGATTCTTCCACATAATCTGATGAATGTTCAGATTCCGAGCTAGTCGAACCCTCATCGCGTGATCGTTTTGTAGTCTTTTTCTTTTCATGACCACGACCACGTCCACTTCCAGTGGCCATTAAGATCACAAGTGCAAGGAGCCACGAAAATACCATTTCCTGCAAATAACACAATGCACTATGATTTGATCGTATAGGAAGGCTTAAACATGTTTAAGAAACATTCTAAACATGTGACATTTGATGATTCAACATTTAAAATCCATTACATTGAAAGCCCTAATTTTCAATATTCTCAATGTTAAGAACACATGTAAATGATAGATTCAAGCATAATAAGAATGGAAACATGAATCTAATTACATAGAAAGCAAACATTTATGTTCTAAACATGAAATAGGGTGATACATGCAAGAGATTTCATTTGGAGTAAAGATCAACTCAAAAATCCCTAAATAAAACATCAAAACCTAAAAACTAGGGTTTTGAAACAAAAAGAAGCAAGATAAATGAAAGAACTTACAAATCAACGCAAGAAATCTCTTGATCTTGATGAAAAATCCCTTAGAGATCTTTTAGAGAGAGAGAGGGAGTGTTTTGAAATGGGAGAAGTGAAATAAAACACTTGAGTTTCGGAATATATGAAAACCCAGTTCGCGTACCGGTACTAAAAGCCGCGTACCGGTACTCAGTAGAAATTCTGAAAACCACTCGTTCGGGTTCCGGATTGAAACAGAGTTGATCCGGATCCGACAATTTAGTTACGGTACTAAACATGGAGTACCGGTACTCAAGTGAAAACCTGAAAATTTTCAGTTCGGGATCCGGATTGGGTTTTCTGATCCGGAATCTTGGTTCCGGTACTAAACATAGAGTACCGGTACCCAGAGCCAAAAATTCAAAAATTTCTTGAAACAAATCCGAATTTTGAAATCTTTTCAAATACCGATTTGTGTTCCATCAAAAAAATAATTTAAGTGCTTTGAAATATAATGAATTCACATAGATGTCATTCAACCCAATTAATTTTACAGAAATTAAAAAGATTTATTCCGAAATCATGAAAAATAAAGATGAAACATTATAAACCGTTTTTCATGTTATATCCGTCAAACACAAGTCATCAAAAATAATCTAGAGATCCAAACTCTATCAAGATGTAACGGATTTACAAAGATGACTTACAGAGATTTTCATATGACATCAATTTTGAATCTACACTTTCAAATTGAGATAAGCACTAAAATACCTAATTAGGGTGGCTCTTTGAGCATCTTTTAACTATCCCACCTTATACCAACCAGGAGATTGTTCAAAATATAAGAACTTTGAATATAAATCTCCGAATGCTTCAACTAAGAATTTCAAAAATATTTTTCAAGCATCCAAAACATGTGGTAGCTTCACACACAAACCGGACGACCGGGGTGGCAGCTCTTTCCAACATGTGGTGGTAGTTTTCACATTCCTTTCGGATGTAACTCTTTTCACATCTTTTGCAACTCATTTATTACCCTTGAAAAAATACAATCTCTTATGTGAAAGAATTAAATCTCAAATTTTAGTCTATCGGTTGTCTCATGTTTATCACAATGAACTCACACAACCGAGATAGGTTAAGCACCTTAAGATCACACATGACTACTAAAATTTGTTGAATATAACTATCAAAAACTCCTATAATGAAATATCTTCAAAGATTATGATTATGGAGTAAAGTTGATAATTCATATAAAATTAAATTGGAGTGAGTGAAAGTAAACCCTTTTCAAATTCAATGCACTCGTTCGTTAAAAACCTTTTGTTCGAAAACAAAACATAAAAACGAAAAACATTGAAATCATGTAATGCAAAGATTAAGAAAAATATGAAAGGAAAAACCAATCAAAGCATTACATACAGTCATAAGCTATTTAGAACTTTAAGACAAGGAAAGATATCACCTTTCCGAATCCAAAATCGTCAGATTTTGGGTTGTCTTGATTCATTGTGGCCGGGAGTTGATAGCTTTGACTGTTGGTCCACCTTAGGTCTTTGCCTCGCAATGATCCACTTGAATGATTGATGTTGTGGCTCGGACCTTTGGTGGATTGAGGGAACTCCTTTGACTTGATGTGTCTTTTGATTCCGTTGAGTCCGCTCCGTAGATGAAGTTGCCGAAGGATTCTTCTTTCTCCTTTTCGGGCACGTCTTCATCAAGTGTCCTTCAAGTCCACATTGGTGACAAGTTCTTCCTTTCAACTTAGTTGTGGAACTTGAAGCCTTCACAGTTTGGTTCTTTTTGAATCCCAAACCAGCTTTGCTTGTTTGACCTAATCCGGACATACAATCAAGTTTCTTGGAACCGGTTGAAAGCCTTTGTATGTCGGATTTGAGTTGATGAACTTGCTTGGTCAAAGCTTGGTTGGTGACATGAATTTCCTCAAACTGCTTTTCAAGAAAACCAATCTTGTTAATATCGGAATTAATAGTCATTTCCTATTGGTTTAGCTTATCTTGGAGGATTTTATTATTATCCAATAAAAGCTCTCGTTCCTTCTCAAGATCATGAAGTTTGATCTTTAAAGCATGGTTCTCGTCCTTAACCTCAAGTCGTTGCTTCCTCAACTTCTTAATATGCTTGGCCATCTTCTTTGATTCCGTAGGAAGTTGTTGATATGCCTCTACGAGTTCTTCTTCGTCCGACTCCCCCTCAATTGATGACTCTCCATCGTGTTACGGAATTTGAGTTGGCGCATTTCGTGATTGTATTAAGTCTTGAAGATTGAAGATGAAGAAACTTTGGATCGTATACCTCAATCTCAAGAAAGAAGAATTCAAAAGGATCAGGTACGTTTAACTAAAGAATTTTGATGATCCGAATACTTCTTATAGTGTAGGAACACCTGGAAGAGGTTTTAATTGCTTAATCATCAAAAACTGAACATGGGACATGTTCAGGATCCGGATCGTGGCTTGCAATCCGGATCCCGAAGGGTGTTCGTTCATACACTGGTTCAATCCGGATCGTAGCATTCCATGATCCGGATCCCGAACATAAGTTTTACCTATTTGCTTGAACGATCCGGATCATGAATTGCAATCCGGATCCCGAACATTGTGTTTTGGTAAAACTGTATGAACGATCCGGATCGTGGACTACGATCCGGATCCCGAACATTGATTTTTCTGGAAACCGTCTTTTGTGCTTCCGCAATCCGGATCGCCAAATCCAATCCGGATCGCCGTCGGTAAAACTTTCCAGAAAAGTTTGTTTTTGATCCGTATATTCTTCCAATGGTTTCTAACCTATAAATAGACCCTATGGTCATTTTTCTAGGGCAATCCAAATAGAGCCGTCATTTTCAAATATCATTTTATACGGCCTTAAATCCACATATAGAGAAGAAAGGAAATCATTAGATTCATTCTATGGTTCTTCATCTATATTGATTGATTTGATTCTAGGTTTTCCATACTCACATTTTGAGTAGAATCAAATCAATGAATACTTAGATGGTATTTCCGATCTATCTTTGATCTAAGTATTCGGCGGATCATCACCACCCAAACAAACAACGATTTACCCCAAAATCGGCGCGTGGACTCGCGTGGCCTTGTGGATTCAAGGTGCAACCGCTCTCGTGGATTCGGAGCGAGGTACGTTCGTGGATTCGAAGCGTGCCATTGGGTGAAGACCGTGGATTCGGTTGGACGTCGTGGACTCGACGTTGGACGCTGTGGATTCAGCGTTGGGCGCAGATCGTGGATTCGAGAAGCGTCGTGGAGCGAGCGGGAAGATCTACTAGGAGCGTATGGTAAAAGGTTGAGTCGTCTGTGAGTACGTTATATCACCTTGTACGTGTGTTAATTCTAGTGGATTTCGCCGTGTTATCGGTCCCGTGGTTTTTTACTCCGGTTTGGAGTTTTTCCACGTAAAAATCTTGCGTGTTCTTTTATTTTTCCGCATTGGGTTTATTTGCGCAATGATTTTTTGAGTGTTTATTGTTTACACCTATTCACCCCCCTCTAGGTGTTTTTTCCCCTATTTAGATCCTTATTAACCTAAACCCAACAAGTGGTATCAGAGCGGGAATAGGGTTGTAAACAATGGTTGAAGGTGGAAACATCAATCGACCCCCTTTCTTTGATGGAACAAATTATGCGTACTGGAAAGTACGGATGAAAGCCTTTTTAATTTCCATCGACGAAAGGGTGTGGCAATCAATTGAATTAGGATGGTCTAATCCAACTGAAATTTTAGATGATGTTCGCACCTTAAAACCTAGGTCGAAATGGACCAAGGAAGAGATAGACTTATCTTCTTACAATGGCAAAGGGATTAATGCTCTATTTAATGCTTTGTCACAAACTGAGTTCTCTCGCGTCTCGGCATGTGAGACTGCGAAAGAAATCTGGGATGTTCTTCAAGTTACGCATGAGGGAACTAACCTAGTGAAGATTCAGAAACTGCAAATGCTCACGAGCAAGTTTGACTCTATCTCTATGGCAGAGAATGAATCCTTCACTGACTATTACACACGATTGCAAGACATCGTAAACTCATGTGCTAACTTGGGAGAGAAGATTCCAGAATTTAAAGTTGTAAGAAAAATTCTAAGAACTCTTCCTGAACGATTTCGCCCGAAGGTCGCAGCCATTGAAACAATTAAACACCCGGACGAAATGCGTGTAGAAGAATTAGTAGGTGCTTTACAAACTTATGAAATGACTTTTCCTACTAACTATTCTTCTGGAAAGGCATCCTCTTCTAAGTCTTCAGGTTACGCATTGAAATCAACTAAAGAAGAAGACGCGGATTCATCCTCCTCGGACGACGACGAGAACCTTTCTATGGAGGACTTTGAGAAGCAGCTCGCTCTCTTGACAAGGAAGTTTCGCCGCAACTTTCGAAGGGGAAATTCAAGCAAAACTCCATCCTTCGGAAAGTCGAAGAAAGGCAAGGGTTCTTCAACTTACAAGTCAAGAAATCAAGAGAACTTCTCAAAGGATAAGAAAAGTTCTGAGGGACAAGTTCAGTGCTTCAAATGTCGAGGCTACGGCCACATTGCAACGGAGTGTCCCAACAAGAATCCGGCTAAGAAGAAAGCGATGCAAGTCGTTACTTGGGATGACAACTCCACGTCAAATGAGTCATCCTCAAGTGATGAAGAAGACAACGCGACAGCTTTCCACGCGTCCACTACATCTTCACCCTTCATGTGCTTAATGGCAAGTACATCCGACTCATTGTCCAACTCCACTGTTGAAAAGATTGCAACGGACGATGAATCAGATGATTCGGAAGGTGAAGATTTTGTTTTAGCCTACCATAAGCTTTTGAGGGATTCAAAGAAACTGGCTAAGCAAAACAAGGGGTTGAAAGAGAGATTACAGGATCTTGAAGATGAAGTAAAAAGGGTAACCTCTATCTCAACCGATCTTGAAGTGGAAAGGGACAATCTGATTAAGACAAATGTTTCCCTTCAAGAGTCCAATGAGCAACTCGAGAAGAATTATATGGATATGGTGAACAAAGCGAATTACTTCTTGAAGCTCAACGGCGAGGCTCGACAGGAAAAATTGGAAATGACGGAGACCATACGCCAACTGAAGGATGACTTAAAGAGATTTTCTTCTGGAAGGAGTAAGTTGGACAGACTTCTTGGTCTCGGTCAAAGAAATAAGTTCGGCCTCGGATACACTCAAACTGGAGACATTCCAAGTTCGAGTGGTACAGTATTTGTGCCTCAGTCGGTATCTCCTCCTCCGACACCGGTGTTCACGACAAGCAACGACAACAAACCTACTACATCCTCCTCGGAATCGACAAGAATTAAGGTATGTTTTCGTTGTGGCATTTCAGGGCACATAAGGAGAAATTGCAAGACGGAAGCCAAACGCACACCTCAAGCACCTCTTGCAATGACTACCAAAAAGGCTATTCCTCGAAAAACAACTGCAAACTATTGAAGGAAAAGAGCCTTGGTAGTCACCGCTCAAGACGACATCATCAAGGAGCAGCAATTCTTCAAGCAAGACGCTCTCACCTAGGAAATCAACTTCACGATCATTACCGACGCATTCCAAAAAGGTTTGGGTGCGCAAAGGTGAAATCTTCCCTTGTCTTGCTACCAATGTTTCTTTGCATGCATATGATAGTTCGTCTTGGTACCTGGATAGCGGGTGTTCCCGTCATATGACCGGCGATAAAAACTGTTTTCAAACTTTTGAGAAAAACTCCGGAGGACTTGTTGTTTTCGGAGATGGTCGGTCTTCCAAAATTGTTGGAAAGGGAACGGTAGCTATTCCAGATGGCCCGGTTCTAGATAATGTGTTATTTGTTCATGGCCTTAAGACTAACCTCATAAGCATAAGTCAACTGTGTGATAGTGGTTATTCAGTTAATTTTTCATCTGATAAATGCACTGTAACTGACATGAACCATGCTTTCTTTTTAAAGGGGGTTAGATCAGAAAACAATTGTTATGTAGTTCCTACTAAGATTTCTGAAAAATGTAACCTAGCATCTTTGAAAAATGAAACACTTTGGCATGAAAGGCTAGGTCACATAAACTTTAAGGAACTTGCTAGAATTTCGAATAAAGATGTGGTCAAGGGGGTTCCGAAACTTTCTTTTGAACAAAACCTTGTGTGTGGCGGTTGCCAAAAGGGAAAACAGTCTAGGACTGCACACAAGAATTTGAACCACATAGGTACAAAACGGCCTTTGGAACTTTTGCATATGGACTTAATGGGGCCAACTCGTCAACCATCTCTGGGAGGTAAATGGTATATTTTCTTGTTGGTTGATGATTTTTCTAGATATACTTGGGTAGCTTTCTTAAAAGAAAAAGCTGATACCTTTGATTCTTTTCTCGAAATCTGCAATCGTATTATGATAGAAAAGAATGATAGGATTACTCGAGTTAGGAGTGATAGAGGTGGGGAATTCATAAATTCCAAATTCATTGATTTTTGCACTTCTAATGGCATTAAACATGAATTCTCCGCACCTTACACACCTCAACAAAATGGTGTAGTCGAGCGCAAAAACAGGGTCGTACAGGAAATGGCACGTGTTATGCTTCACAGCCGGAACTTACCTTTTTATTTTTGGGCTGAAGCGGTGAACACTGCTGTTTATGTTATCAATCGCGTGTATTTGCGCCCGGGGACATTGAATACACCATATGAACTTTGGTTTTGTAGAAAACCTAACATCAAATATTTTCGTATCTTTGGGAGTCGGTGTTTTATTTTACGTGATCGTGAGAATCTTGGAAAATTTGACTCTCGAAGTGACGAAGGGATTTTCTTGGGTTATTCTACAAACAGCAGAGCATATCGAGTTTTTAACTTAGAATCTAAGACGATCGTAGAATCGATAAATGTTAAGGTAGATGAAGCTTTTCACTTTGAATCTGAAAAATCTACCCTCGATATCTCTCTTGATGATGATACACCTGCTAATGCATCTTCTTCTAACAATTCTTTCGATAATAATGTTGATGCATCTAACGGTTCTTCAAGCTTATCTGATGTGCAGGAATCATCTCGTGTACCTCCGCCTACTCCTCTACCTCAAACGTTACGCATCTCCAAGGATCACCCGGAATCGAACATAATTGGAGATCCACAAGAAGGAGTCAGAACACGGAGACAATTGGTTTGCGGATTTGCATGCTATGTATCTCAAATCGAACCAAGGAATGTTGATGAAGCTCTCCAAGATGATTACTGGATTAAAGCAATGCAGGAAGAGCTCCATCAATTCGAGCGAAACAAAGTCTGGGAATTGACGAAGCCTCCGAAGCAACACAATGTGATAGGTACCAAATGGATCTTCAAGAACAAGAAAAACGAAGAAGGTACTATCATCAGGAACAAAGCAAGGTTAGTTGCTCAAGGCTACTCTCAAGTAGAAGGTATAGACTTTGATGAAACTTTCGCCCCTGTAGCTAGACTCGAGTCCATTCGTATATTGTTTGCGATCGCTTGTCATTTCAAAATCAGATTATTTCAAATGGACGTTAAGAGCGCCTTTTTAAATGGATTTTTAAATGAGGAAGTTTATGTAGCTCAACCGAAAGGTTTTGTGGATCATAAACTACCTAACCATGTTTTTCGTCTGAAAAAGGCTCTTTACGGTCTGAAACAAGCACCGCGAGCATGGTACGAAAGGTTGACAAAGCACCTTTTGGAAAAGGGCTACACTCGAGGGGGAGCTGACAGGACTCTCTTTGTGAAGCATTATCAAAACAATTTCATAGTTGCTCAAATCTATGTCGATGACATTGTTTTTGGAGCAACGAGAGATAATGATGCTTCTAAATTCGCGGAGACCATGGAAAGCGAATTTGAGATGTCCATGATGGGCGAATTGAATTATTTTCTTGGATTACAAGTTAAACAAAACGATGAAGGAATTCACTTGTGTCAATCCAAGTATGCACTGGAGTTGGTCAAAAAGTTTGATCTTGAAAATTCTAAGGATTTTCCGACTCCAATGGGAACTAGCCATAAGGGACTTGGAAGTGAATCACAAAGTGAGAATGTAGACGAGAAACTGTACCGCAGTATGATTGGGAGTCTACTATATCTCACGGCTAGTCGCCCGGATATATCCTTCAGTGTTGGGATTTGTGCGAGATATCAATCAGCACCGAAGGAGGTTCACCTGAAAGCGGTGAAACGGATCATCCGATATATCAAAGGTACAATCAATTTCGGAATTTGGTATCCTATGGGAACGACTTTGGATATTGTTGGATACTCAGATGCCGATTGGGCTGGATCGGTGGATGACCGGAAAAGCACGAGTGGTGCATGCTTCTATCTTGGCCACTGCCTTGTTGCATGGCACAGTAAAAAGCAGAACTGCATAGCACTCTCGACTGCCGAAGCGGAGTACATTTCTGCAGGAAGTTGTTCAACCCAATTGATTTGGATGAAAAGCGTGTTGAGCGATTTCCGGATTTCAACATCTTCGGTAACCATTTTATGTGACAACACTAGTGCTATTAACATTTCTAAAAACCCTGTGTTGCACTCTAGAACAAAACATATTGAACTTAGATATCATTTTCTTAGAGAGCTAGTTGAATCAAACATTCTTCAACTGTCATATATTTCAACTGAGGATCAATTAGCCGATATCTTAACAAAACCTTTGGATCAAAAACGTTTTATTCACTTGCGTAAAGCAATTGGCATGCTTTCCTTGAAATAAACTCTTTTGAAACCTTTGCTTAGATTAGGTTTTGTTTTTGTTCTTGTTTTGTTTTGTTCTTTATCTATGTTCTGTACATAGCACACTAATTGAGCATAAATCATAATTGACTTTAATTGCATCCTTTTATGCATTTAGAAATTTATTATGCTTTTGATGTCATAATATTTCAATGTTGCAATGATCATTTACGTTAATTAAACCATCTTTTAAGTGATCAAAGTCAATTTCTCTCTCAATGATCTCTTGGTATAGTCATTATCATATTTGATTGCTTAGTCGAGTATGAATTCGAGATCAATGGTTTGGTTGAATACCTTATATATTAAATAATTGATAGCCAATTGAGGGGGAGTCAATGAAATGTAAAATGCTCAAAAGATGTGGAAAGAGTTACATCCCAATGAGGAGTGTGAAAACTACCACCACATGGAGGAAATGAAAGAAAAAATATCTACTCCATGAATGAAAAGCAAATTTTTGTTTGAAAATTGTTGATGAAACTCATATTGAAATACTTGACTCAGTCGTATTTCATGGTTGGTATAAGGTGGGATTTTTGATTTAAGATGCTCAAAGAGCCACTCCTTCAACAGATTGTCTAGATATATTATCTAACTTATCTGGGATTTCAAACATCTATTGATCTTGGTATTTCATTTTCTTTACCAAAATTGATGATTTGATAAAGGCATTACGCATAAGATCAGGATAGATGTAATTGAAGTTGTTCAACTTTAAGTGTTTTAACTTTCGTAAATTTTCGTTTCATTTTTGGATATTTTTGATAGATTTTTCATAATCTATTTCTTGTTGTATGAAACGATGTCGTTTGTTTAAAGTTGACATGGTAATGTGCTTACATACTTTTTCTGGATTTTATTGAGTTTTTCTAAATTTTTCTGAAGAAAAAGTTGTAGCCGATCCGGATCGGGGCAAGTGATCCGGATCCCGAACGCAGGATTTCTCCTGCGGGTGGCCGATCCGGATCACATTCTCGAGCCGATCCGGATCACGGCTAGGGTTCTTATAAAAACATAGAGATTTTCAATTTCTTTTACCCTAATCTCTGGTTTTCAAGCCTCTAGAGTTTCTCTCTCTAGATCTCTTGCTTCTTGGAGCTTCAAAACTCAAGGTTCTTCGGATTCAAGTAAGTTTTATTGATCAAAACTCGGTTTTTACAGTTTTTCATCAAACGTGAGTTGAAAAATTGGAACTTTTTCGTTTGTGAATGGTTTTTGATCAAATTTCTTTTGAAATAAGAACTCTGGGTCAATTAGTTTTGCTTTTATGCTGGGTTTTCTCAAGATAAACGAGTTTTTAGGCTTCGATTTCTAAAAATTCTGGTTTAGGGCATAAAAGAGGAATTTTTGAAAATCATGGAATTGATCTATTTTTAAAATTCTTTTTGGAAAACTAATTTGATTCTTGGCTTCTCTACATGATTATGATTGTCTAGGTACAATGTTTTCAAATTTTTCAAAATTGACGATTTTTCATATGTTCTTGAGTTGGTGTTTCACAGGACAATTTCTCAAACTCAAAGCACTAGATCAATGGCATTCTCCTGGCTGATCCTGCTACTTGTTACAATGGTGCTTACTAGAGCAACTAATAAATTGAAAAGGGCCAAGAAACTCCAAAGAAAGGGAGAAGTCGATGTCATTAGTGACACTGAACTTGAAGAAAACGAGAATGAAATTCACTGGGATATGATAACGGATGATGATGATGATGAAGTATTGCCGACTACCTCAAGACAAAAAGGAAAGGCTCCCATGGACACTGGGAAAGCTCCTATGTCTGCTCCAACTATCTCTATAAAACGCAAACGACTTGCTCGCCGTTTTGGACTAAGACAGAACACCAGTGTTGACCCGCCAATTGCTCCTGACTCTCCGCCCCGTGTTGAAGAAGTATTTGTTAACAATGATCGTCTTAGAGCGTTTGCACATCGCGAATGCATTGGTGAAAGGCACGTGAACATTGAGGCTCTACAAGGTCACTGCCCTGAATTTGGTATTTTGATTGAACAAGCGAATCTCATTCAAGTGTGTCGCTTCCCAGAAACTCTCGGCTACTGCCTGCACCATGTGAGGACCTTCTATACCAATGCACGGCATCTTCGGGAATTTGAGAACGGTCCTATGGAGTTCTACACGAATATCCAAGGCACAAGGTTTAAGATCACTCCACAATTGATTGGCGAGGTTTTGGGAATGGAAGCCAGCAAGACAGGAGCTCACTACCTGAAAGGAGTAAATTTGACAAACACTTTATGGCGAAAAGTGATCGAGGGAATTTGTCTCGAGGGAACACAATCAACCGAAAAATCTGTTCGATCTAAAGAACTTCGTCTTGAATATCGCTTCTTAAACTTCATCACGTGTTACAATATACTTCCAAACATGCAGACGAAGGTTGTGAGATGGGAACGGTTGTTGTTCTTGTATCTCATAGGACATCCATCAGAGGCAACGGCATTGAATATCAACATTCCGTACATCATCTGGAATAGAATGGCGCGATATGTCGAGCATCCTCATCCTGCTGAAAGAATTCCATTTCCATTGATTATAATGAGGATTTTAAAGAAATTTCAAGTTGATATCACTTCTACAACCTATCATCAATGTCTGAGCATGATAGATGAGTCCACGATTGTCAAATCCCTTCACAAGTTGCCACATGTCACTCAACCTTCTGCATCTGGAACGAAGCCCGGTACAAGCACGCATGCATCACCATCTCGGCAAGCACCTGGCACAGATGGTGAAGCATCGTTAAATACGATTTTTAAGTCACAGCAACAACTATCCGTTCAGCAGGACCAAATTGTGAAGGAACAACAAAGAATTGCCAATGAGCTTGAGATCACTACAGCAGCTCACATTACCATCACGAAGAAGATAAATTCTGTGCACAAGCGATTGACAAAGATGTTCTACAAGCTGGGTTGCACAAGTTCTGACGATTCAGATTCTGACAACTGACTATCTTTGACTCATTTCTTTTTGTGCAGGATTTTTAGGTTTTAGTCTTATGGATTCTTTTACTTTTAGTTCTCAGTTTGTGCATATTATTAGAACTTTACGTTTTTTTTCTCTCCTTACATATTGTAGCTCTTGCTACGTTTTGGCTTTGTTTTGTGACAAAAAGGGGGAGAGAGTTTGAGAGAGAGAGAGTTAGAGTTTGCAAAGAACTTTGAACAATGATTGTGAATATCAATGACTAAGTAAGGTAAGTATGACCTCAACTCAACTTTTTTTTTTCCTTGTGATTAGTGACATGCTTCTATACTAACTATTCGACTAACTATTTGGGCATGTAATATGACTAACAAGTTGATGTTGGACTAACATACTTTGACATTTGGTTTTTGACTGCTTAGAAGATATGTTGGTTTTAACTATGATTCTCTTGCATATCTGAATTTTTCAAATGTCATGATGAGAGAAACTCTATCTCTGTAGTTGTTTTTGAATGTTTCAATTCTTGAGGTATCTAACGATTTTGTTTGTCAAGAATGCTTTCTGTGTGCAGAGATTACAGATGTCTAAGTCTAGAGTCTGTTTTAGGAGTTTATCTCATGTATTTAATTTCTGGAACTCTTTTGTAAATTTTTGTTGTATGGTGATAGCAACAAAAATATCCTTTTTGAATTTTCTTTTGTGGATTTGTGTTTTGTCACGAAACCGCCAAAGGGGGAGATTGTTACGGAATTTGAGTTGGCGTATTTCGTGAATGTATTAAGTCTTGAAGATTGAAGATGAAGAAACTTTGGATCGTATACCTCAATCTCAAGAAAGAAGAATTCAAAAGGATCAGGTACGTTTAACTAAAGAATTTTGATGATCCGAATACTTCTTATAGTGTAGAAACACCTGGAAGAGGTTTTAATTGCTTAATCATCAAAAACTGGACATGGGACATGTTCAGGATCCGGATCGTGGCTTGCAATCCGGATCCCGAAGGGTGTTCGTTCATACACTGGTTCAATCCGGATCGCAGCATTCCATGATCCGGATCCCGAACATAGTTTTACCTATTTGCTTGAACGATCCGGATCATGAATTGCAATCCGGATCCCGAACATTGTGTTTTGGTAAAACTGTATGAACGATCCGGATCGTGGACTACGATCCGGATCCCGAACATTGATTTTTCTGGAAACCGTCTTTTGTGCTTCTGCAATCCGGATCGCCAAATCCAATCCGGATCGCCGTCGGTAAAACTTTCCAGAAAAGTTTGTTTTTGATCCGTATATTCTTCCAATGGTTTCTAACCTATAAATAAACCCTATGGTCATTTTTCTAGGGCAATCCAAATAGAGCCGTCATTTTCAAATATCATTTTATACGGCCTTAGATCCACATATAGAGAAGAAAGGAAATCATTAGATTCATTCTATGGTTCTTCATCTATATTGATTGATTTGATTCTAGGTTTTCCATACTCACATTTTGAGTAGAATCAAATCAATGAATACTTAGATGGTATTTCCGATCTATCTTTGATCTAAGTATTCGGCGGATCATCACCACCCAAACAAACAACGATTTACCCCAAAATCGGCGCGTGGACTCGCGTGGCCTTGTGGATTCAAGGTGCAACCGCTCTCGTGGATTCGGAGCGAGGTACGTTCGTGGATTCGAAGCGTGCCATTGGGTGAAGACCGTGGATTCGGTTGGACGTCGTGGACTCGACGTTGGACGCTGTGGATTCAGCGTTGGGCGCGGATCGTGGATTCGAGAAGCGTCGTGGAGCGAGCGGGAAGATCTACTAGGAGCGTATGAAAAAGGTTGAGTCGTCTGTGAGTACGGTACATCACCTTGTACGTGTGTTAATTCTAGTGGATTTCGCCGTGTTATCGGTCCCGTGGTTTTTTACTCCGGTTTGGAGTTTTTCCACGTAAAAATCTTGCGTGTTCTTTTATTTTTCCGCATTGGGTTTATTTGCGCAATGATTTTTTGAGTGTTTATTGTTTACACCTATTCACCCCCCTCTAGGTGTTTTTCCCCTATTTAGATCCTTATTAACCTAAACCCAACACATCGGATGTTGATATTTCATGCAAAATCAAAGGAATAGAGTCAGTGATTAAAGATGACAAGCAGAAATTAGAAGAGGGAATTTGAGAAGCATGAAAGGCAACAACTTTTTCCTCTTAACTTGAGGTCGATTCATCGGAAGTAGAATCGTCCCAAGTTTTCGCTTGCAAAGCCTTCTTTTTATATGATTTCTTAGAAGGACAATCCGTTGAAATATGGCCGTAGCCTTTGCATCTATAGCATTGGATTTCCCCTTCGAATTCATCTTTTTCTTTTTCTTTAGAATGTTTTGCAAAGCCTTTGAGTTTAGAGGATTTAGAACCCGATAATCCTTTAGATGGTTTCGAGGATGAAGATCCATCGGTTCGATTCTTCCAAAACTTCCGACGAAATTTCTTTCTGATCCGCGCCAATTGTTCTTCAAAATCGGCAAAAGAGATTTCATCGTCGGAACTCGATTCACCATCTTCTTCCTTTGTTGATTTGAAAGCAATACCTGTAAGCTTAGAAGAAGACTTGGAAGAAATTTGATTAGTAGGAAAAGTCATCTCATAAGTTTGTGAAGTACCTACTAATTCCTCTACTCTCATATCATCCGGATGACTAACGGTTTCAATGGCGGCAACCTTTGCCCTAAACCGTTCCGGAAGAGTCCGAATTATCTTTCTTACAACTTTTGACTCCGGGATCTTTTCTCCTAAATTAGCACATGTGTTTATTATATCTTGAAGTCTAGTGTAATAATCAGTAAACAATTCATGCTTATCCATATGAATAGAGTCAAATTGACTTGTAAGCATCTGGAGCTTTTGAATTTTTACTAGATTAGTACCCTCATGTGTAATTTTGAGAATATCCCAAATTTTCTTTGCAATTTCACATGCGGAAATTCGTGTGAACTCAGTTGAGGAAAGAGAATTAAATAAAGCATTCATACATTTCCCATTGTAAGAAGATCTTTCGATTTCCTCTTTGGACCATCTAGAGCGAGGTTTTGGGATAGTAGAATTTCCTACTTCCTCAACAGGATGCACTCAACCGTATTCAACGGTTTGCCATACCCGCTCATCAATTGCGATGAGAAAAGCTCTCATTCGCACTTTTCAATACACATAATTGGTCCCATCAAAAAGAGGAGGTCTAAAAATATTATCACTGTCACGCCCCGGGGTCGAAACTGCGACCCGAGCTCGTCAACAGATCCGCCGCCCATACTGGATGCCCCGTATAGACATAGCGACTAACCTGCAAAAGAATCATCTACACTAACAGATATCAGAGCTGAAAATGTAAAAGCTGAAATAAAAGATATAAAAATACAACTACAGCTACAAAATGTACAAACCAACCTCACTAAATACAAAAGTCTCTCTCAACAGCAGTAAAAGAAAGGTACAACTCGATACCTCACTACAAGAGTCACTCAACATAACACACTCAAAATGTAGTAAGGGGTACATCTACTCTCTCTCTGAGGATGACAGGAAGGGATCTATCTCGCGTGTAGTACTCTTGCGTTCCAATGTGTCACTGACTTCCCACTCTGTGACAGGTTCCTTCGGGAGTGAGAGCGAGGGCGACGGTGAGGCCGTGACATCGCGACTCCCTTATCTCGGTCTGAAGGAACAGGATCAGCAACTGGAGCAGCAGGAATCGGAGCAGAAGTCCCTGGGGAAAAGACACACGACGGGTGTGAGAACTACATCCCACAGTAGTTCTCAGTGGGTGCCGCCAACAAGCCCGACGGTCTGCCCACTAAGTCTACTGGAGGCATAAAGTAACATATGCAGTGCTGTAAAGAAAAACTGGAAAAGTAAAGTCTACAGCTACTATGCCTCTATCAAGATGCTCAAATGGTGGAACAGAAAGAATATGATGCCACAACTAACCCTCAACTCAGATCACCTAATCTAAACTGACTGCCACATCGGATCCAGTCAAACCTGTGCCTACCTACTGCCGTTACATCTCGGAGGACCGGACTTACGTAGAACGTCCATGACTGCCAAAACTGGCTCAGCCAGAGGGACGATGTGTCGACAAGTCGCGATAGAAGTAACAGGCCCAACTCCAGAGTGGCACTCGAGGGGCGCGACCCCACCGAGCAAAGTATCTGCGCATCTCTGTCGAGCTCAAATGTGGCTCATGCAGGCTATGATCCAAATCCTCAATCAACAAGATCGGCAGAAACCAACAAAACACTATCTCACTCACAGGCAGGAAAACTACACTGCCGAGACTCACTGTCACTCAGACGGCTCCCAAGGAACCCAGATCTACAACCACTGTCACTCTCCCAAAGAAACCTGATCTACAGACTGCTATCAACTCCACTCGGTCCCCAGACACGAGTGTAAATGCATCCCACAACATCCCGACCTCCCAGCCCACAACCCGGGCGAGAAAAGCTAAGTCCAGAATGACATATAAAATAGTGATGTGGGAATGTCTGGAGCAAATAAAAACCTAGCCCAAGTTGATGTTTTCTACAGTCTGGCTGAACATGCTGCATATGGCGGGGATGCTAGGTCAAGTTCCAAGATCTCAATAATTAACAAGTTGTAGGAAGCAATAAGATCACAAGATCATCAAACTGATACCAAGAGTATTATCATTCAAATTCTAACATGCTAGCAAGTCCAATCACTATCATGCATGATTCTACATAAATAGAATTAGTACACAGTCCATAGATCCTGAAAGCAAAGCCACCCACCTGAAGGTGCTAACTGTCTGGAGTCATATAGCTGAGAATACCCAGAAACAGCTATCTCTACTCACCCAATAAACCAGTAGTACAGGAATACAGATCAACACATCCTGGGTACAAAAATACAATCCAAAGTTACACTTAATTCCATAAAAATCCAAATTTTACAATTCTGCTGGGAACAGTCCTCTTAATGCGAAATTTTCACCTGTAAAACAAACTTCAAAAATTCTAATAAAAATATGACGGCGATCCTCGCGAAGAGTAGATGTCGATAGAGTCCTTAAACGTCAAATTTCGATGTCCGGATGCGGAGATAAAAATCCGACAAGAAGGTGTTGTCCAAAAGTACACCAGCCGCAAAGGGGGTTAAAAATGTACCCCAAACCCCAATAAAAGCTCAAATCTGAAAAATGTGGTCAACACAAAAATTGTAGATATACCTCTTGTGAAAACGCCGCCGTAGAAATCGTCCAAAAATACCATCGGGGTAGCTCTATAGACCTCCCAGACTGAAGTGCGACGAAAATAGGCCTCCAACAGAAAATCGTCGCACTGCGCTACGCTGCCGATGTGATGACCTGGATCTCCGCAGAGCTGTTGCGGTGCGTTGGGGTGGCCATTGGAGGCCTACGCGGTGTGCGGGAGGTGTTTGGGGCACGATTGGACACTAGTGTTGGACTTTGGACTTAAAATGGATCACGCGGGTGATCGGGGGACCCCGTCGGATGCTTAGAGGTGTTTTCGCGCGAACCGGATATTGAGATTGGGCTCGGCGCGAAATTCGGATTGAAAATACCTTTCCGGGAGCCTCCGGCAAATTTTAGGATTTGAATTTGGCAAAACGGACGCCGGATTTGGAATCAGCGCGCGAAAACAGTCAAAACGGACTACCCACTTGTGAATTTTGTGCAAGGGTTACTGTTCACCGCCGGAACAGTAACTCCGGCGATCGCCGGCGGCGGCCGGCGGCGGCGGGCAGCGGCGGAAGGCGGCGGAGGGCGCTCGGGCAGGCGGCGCGCGGCCGCGGGCAGGCGCTGAGGGCGCGGGCAGGCGCGGCGGGGGCGCGGGCAGGCGGCCGGTCCACGCGGCGGGCGTGCACCGAGCGGGGTGCCACGTGGCACGATCTTGTTGGGTGGCTCACAGCACCCGGTCCACGGATCAATGTTGGTGCACGGTGGACCGACGGTAGGACACGTGGCGGCTTGTGATTGGTTCGGTTTTGTGCTCCCGGTCCACGCAAGGGGTGGAGCAGGTGTACGCGACGTGCGGGGTGCGCGGTTCACGGGCGGTGCACGGTGGTTGGGACCACGTGGCGCGCCTCCATTGGCGGGTTCACGTGCACCGGGCGCAGTGAAAATTTTTGGGGACACAGAGGGAATTATTTGAAAAGATTTTCTGGTTTTTCCTATTAATCCCATCCGAGGGCTCTTCAAGGGGGATTTTCGACCCCTTCGAGACCTCAGCTCGAAGGGGAGGTGAGAGGGAGATTTCTTCTCCTTCAAGAGGAGATTACACCTACCAAGTTTCAGATTTTCGGGTGGCACGGATTTCGAGGTCTCGATTTTACGGCGCGGCGCGACGTTGCGTTTTCTGTGTTCTTCTTCGGCGCAGCAGCAGTGTTTTAGCTCCCCCGGCCTACCCCGAGCTCCTTTTTCTGTGATTTTTGCGCCGTTGGCTTCACGACAGGTAGGGCTTCATCTTTCATTTTGATCGCGCATTCTGATTTTGCTTCTTTGGCTCGGATCCCGAGGTAACAATGGTCCCCCTTTTTCTGTGAGGAATGTGAGGACAGCATCGGAGTATTTTGGCCATATCTTCGCGCACGAGCGTCTGATGGAGACGAGCTTATACAACTTTTTCATCTACAGATCGCAAGGAACGCGCTCGTATTTTTCTTGGAATTTTATGAGATTTATTTCGAGGTGAAAATTACTGTTTTCTCAGTGTACAGTGCGCAGTCTTTTTCCACAGTTTGTTGTTTGGATCACCACCTTGCCGGATTTTTATCTTGACTTACCGAACTCTGATTTGGGCGTGCAAGGTACCGTTGCGAAGCTAGCGACGCAAGGATCGCTGTGATATTTTTCTTGGAATTTTCTGGGCACTTTCTGCAGGTGATAATTTAACAGTTTCGAATCCGAGGTTGTATAAGAGCATTAATTGGGAGCCTAAGTGTAATTAGTGAGCTTTGTATTGTATCAGGAATATTACGGGTGTGCTAAAATGGTGGGAGCAAGGATTTGGAGTTTTTGGTATTTTCAGCTGTACGGATTGGGACAGTTGCACTTCAGGTGGGTGGTTGTTGCTTACCTCTATTTTGACATGCTCACTAGGAATATTAGAGTGACCCCTTTACTTGGACATCTTGATTAATCATAATCGGGTTGGGTTATGCATGCCTGTGTGGGGATTGGGTTGCTATGTTAGCGTTTAACCTTGCATGTGGAATGGAATATTTATTTTGGACTATTTGATTATCCTGTTAGTGGTTGGTACTATTTGAGGATTTTATGACATGCATAGGTGGATAGTGATGCTTTATTATGGAACATGGATTATAGACATGTGTGGTTGGATAATGTTTTAGCATGATGGTTATATCTATGCGGAGCTATTAATTGTTACACATGTGGAACCACTATTGGACACCTTTTCCTTTATTTCCTTGAGAACACTTGCATGCTTGTATGGACATCTAGATAGGCCATCTTTTATCGCTACACTTTCATGCTGGAACTTGACTTAGGAGAAACCTTGTTTGCTTCTTTTCTCCTTTTCCTTAGTCAGGTGGTTCTTGTTGCTCGGGTTTGAGCAGGGGTTTGGGTTAGTGTAGCCGGGGGCCTGGATTGTGGATTATGGGTTTTGGCGGCGACCGCGGATATTGGGCGGTTGACCGGATGTCGGTTATAGGACATCGGTGATAGGGCATGATTATGGACTACGGGGTTTTGTGGCAACCGCGGATAGTAGGCGGTTGACCAGATGTCGGATGTGGGACATGATTGTGATTGTGGGTTATTCCGGCTACCGCGGATATTGGGCGGTTGACCGGAGGTCGGTTGTTAAACCTGGTCGTGGATTTTGGGGTATTGCGGCAATCGCGGATTTTGGGCGATTGACCGAATGGTTACTTTTGCATCTGATTGGGAATCAGTTTTCTTTTAGTGGAGGGTTGTGTTCCACTGGGGCTTTATTGTTGTGATCCAGTCCTGCTTTTATCACACCGGCGCGGTTATTGCCCGGTGATGCTTTCCTCGTGTGGGTCGCTCCCCTCGAGTTCCCCTCCGGAGGCCGGGGTCGGACAGTTATTGACGGTTTTGCTATCACATCGGCGCGGCTTTTTGCCCGATGATGAGGGCGGCAGCAGGAGTTTTGCTATCACATCGGCGCGGCTTTCTTGCCCGATGATGAGGGCGGTACAGATTGGGTTCATCTGGGATGGTTGGTTATTGTTTCTTATGGTTATTCCAGTCTAGGACTGCATTTTAGAGGCATAGTAGTGGTAGATCTCCCTTTTTCAGCAGTTTCATTTCTTACCACTCTTCTTTCCTTTTCGCCTCTGGTAGACCTAGTGGGTGCGTCAGAGTTTGAGGTTTTACCCACTAGGGGAGGCTACTGGTTTACTAGTAGTTCTCACCCCCATTCTTCTTTCCTCTTTTTCTTCTTCCTTGTTTTGCAGAGTCTTCTGCGGGTGCTACTGGACTTTCAGTGGCGGGTCGAGGAGAGAGGACGGCTGTGTAGATAGATCTCGAGGCTGGATGAGCGTGTTAGCTGGACTGTTGGTGTACCCAGGTTTTCCTCAGACGGTTGTACTTTCACTTTTGGGACTGGCTTTTGCCAGCAGGTTGTATGTATTTATTGTGAGCTGGGAGAGACTGATGTATCATTTATACTGATGTATTGTATTTTATTTCCAGCTTCAGTCTGAGATGTATTAGTTTTAGTTCAGCTCTGTTTTTATTGCTCATTTATTATTATCTCTTATGTATCTGAGCAGGTTTGGCGCTTCGTGTACGCGGGAAATACCGTGTGCACGGCGGATCTGTAGACGGGCCCGGGTTCTGGTTTACACCCGGGGCGTGACAGATTAGGTGGTATCAGAGCTTAGGGATAGGTCAGTTGGGACTTAGGAAACCCTAGGCTTTTGGGCGGACCCTAGGATGTTAGTGCGTGAGAGACGCGACATTTTGCGAAAGTCGATGATTTATTTATTTGACTCTTCCTGTGAGTGAAGAGGGATCGACATATCCTATTTTTGTTGGACAGTTATGTTGGCTGCAGACAACATAAAGTTACAAAAATAGGGGGATGTCTTTGACTTTCGCTAGATTGGGTCGAGTGTTGGGGTGTGCTGATTTGTGGTTTTGTCGTGGTGAGCGGTGTCTCCCCGACGTTGGGCCCTGACCCGGGTGCACCTTGGTGCGGCAGTTGGGTCTGGGCTGGTTGTTTCGGGCCGGATACCCAGATTGGGGTCTGAGAGCTCCGGACCCGAAGGGTAGTAGTGTTGGGTGGCAGATCGGCATTGCAGTGACACAGTTGTCGGAGCAGCGCAGTGGCACAGTTGTCGGAGCAGCGCAGTGGCACAGTTGTCGGAGTAGCGAGTAGCCCCCTCCGTGCCGACGTTTAGTGTTGAGGCACCGAGGCAGGGTGGATAGTTGACAGCGGGAAAGCTGTGGGATTGCGTTGAAAGAGTGAGCCAATTTTGGCGGATGAGTCGCCCCGATTTGTGGGATTGAGAATGGAGCCTTTGGAGGCAGGGTCTTGTTCGGTGGGGGATTGAGAGTACTAGGGACGCCTCATTGGAGTAGGCGCCGGGTATGGAGCGTGGCATTGTAGTTCCTTTGGATTGGGGGGATCTGCCGCCTGAGGTGAGTTCGGATTGAGGCGCTTGGCGCCGGGTGTTGGAGGACAGGTCAGTCGAATGAGGCATTCCCGATTTCTTTTTCCAGGATAGTGGATTTTTGAGACCGTCAGAGCACTTAGATTCCAGCGGCCAGTGTGGCGGTGGGTTTGAATTGTTCCAGGCTCTTGGGTTCGTATCTTTCGATACGAGGGGTTTTCCCTTCTTGGTGGGTAGTGTTTGGCTTCAGTGCTTTGGGTTAGGGGTAGGACGGTTACCTGGTGTTCGGGAGGTCGTATTCCCTATCTTTTGCACCTGGGGGGAGTGTCGTGGGTCCTGCCCGGTGCGGTTGAGTCCTTGGTTGTACCTGTAGGCCTGATGGTCTTGACCCAGTTGTTGGGCTTGGTTTGGTACTTAGGACGGTTAGGCTGGCTCGGTTTTCTTTTTCTTCTCGCGGCAGCTGCTTATGCTGCGAGGACGGTTTTCGTGGGAGCCAGGCCCGGAGGTGTTGGTGTACTTGGTTTGCTTGAGAGTATCTTCGCCTGTTTGGTTTTGACTTTGTGAGCGAGGCGGATGTCTCGTAGTGGGTGAGTAGCCTTTTGGCTGGTGTGTTTGAGGGATCTGCGGCGGCACCAGGACTTGGAGATACCTTTTTGGTTGTGAGTTCCTAGCTGTTCTCCTATCGGAGTTGTTTGGCATGACACCAGTTTGGGAGTTGAGGACCCAACTCCAGGATTTGATGTTTTGGAATTATGTCAGGCCAAGTGTGGCACCTCTGGGGGCGCCGGTGCTATTCGAGTTGTGGAAGGTCGGTTCACTTCGGCTTGGTGAGGACCCGTAAGAATTTGATAAAGTGATCATCGGGAGCTGGCACCCTTCTGTCAAGCTTGGAGGATTTGTTTTACCAGCTGCAAGGGTATTGGATCTTCGCGAAGATTGATTTGCAATCTGGTTCTCTTGACTGCTTATGGCTGTGTGCTGATGCCGAAGAGTTGGGGGAATTGCTTTTACATCCCGACGGTTTTAGATTAGAGATCAGAGGTTACGGGACCAGTTGGGGGACTTATATCGGGTGCCTCGGGAGTACCGAGGTACTTGGCTCGAGCTGGGTGTTGTTGGACTTGTGGTTGGATTTTCTGAGGCCTTAGCGGGGACAGATGCTTGTACCGATGCAGATTACCTGATGGCCGAGCAGTTAGCCCAGCTGTACCTAGTTGAGGTGGCGTGGTCCTCTGGAGTGTTCTCCTTTGTTTCGTTCTGGTTAGAGACCCAAGGATTGCATCGCGTCTCTGGATGAGGTATTTGGTAGTTTTGGGAGCTTGAGTGGTGGATGACTGGTTATTTACCCCCCTGTCGGTTGAGATTCCGTGTTGAGGAATGACTTTAGTTTCGAGGACGAAACTTTCTTTTAGTGGGGGAGGATGTGATGACCTGGATCTCCGCAGAGCTGTTGCGGTGCGTTGGGGTGGCCATTGGAGGCCTACGCGGTGTGCGGGAGGTGTTTGGGGCACGATTGGACACTAGTGTTGGACTTTGGACTTAAAATGGATCACGCGGGTGATCGGGGGACCCCGTCGGATGCTTAGAGGTGTTTTCGCGCGAACCGGATATTGAGATTGGGCTCGGCGCGAAATTCGGATTGAAAATACCTTTCCGGGAGCCTCCGGCAAATTTTAGGATTTGAATTTGGCAAAACGGACGCCGGATTTGGAATCAGCGCGCGAAAACGGTCAAAACGGACTACCCACTTGTGAATTTTGTGCAAGGGTTACTGTTCACCGCCGGAACAGTAACTCCGGCGATCGCCGGCGGCGGCCGGCGGCGGCGGGCAGCGGCGGAAGGCGGCGGAGGGCGCTCGGGCAGGCGGCGCGCGGCCGCGGGCAGGCGCTGAGGGCGCGGGCAGGCGCGGCGGGGGCGCGGGCAGGCGGCCGGTCCACGCGGCGGGCGTGCACCGAGCGGGGTGCCACGTGGCACGATCTTGTTGGGTGGCTCACAGCACCCGGTCCACGGATCAATGTTGGTGCACGGTGGACCGACGGTAGGACACGTGGCGGCTTGTGATTGGTTCGGTTTTGTGCTCCCGGTCCACGCAAGGGGTGGAGCAGGTGTACGCGACGTGCGGGGTGCGCGGTTCACGGGCGGTGCACGGTGGTTGGGACCACGTGGCGCGTCTCCATTGGCGGGTTCACGTGCACCGGGCGCAGTGAAAATTTTTGGCGACACAGAGGGAATTATTTGAAAAGATTTTCTGGTTTTTCCTATTAATCCCATCCGAGGGCTCTTCAAGGGGGATTTTCGACCCCTTCGAGACCTCAGCTCGAAGGGGAGGTGAGAGGGAGATTTCTTCTCCTTCAAGAGGAGATTACACCTACCAAGTTTCAGATTTTCGGGTGGCACGGATTTCGAGGTCTCGATTTTACGGCGCGGCGCGACGTTGCGTTTTCTGTGTTCTTCTTCGGCGCAGCAGCAGTGTTTTAGCTCCCCCGGCCTACCCCGAGCTCCTTTTTCTGTGATTTTTGCGCCGTTGGCTTCACGACAGGTAGGGCTTCATCTTTCATTTTGATCGCGCATTCTGATTTTGCTTCTTTGGCTCGGATCCCGAGGTAACAATGGTCCCCCTTTTTCTGTGAGGAATGTGAGGACAGCATCGGAGTATTTTGGCCATATCTTCGCGCACGAGCGTCTGATGGAGACGAGCTTATACAACTTTTTCATCTACAGATCGCAAGGAACGCGCTCGTATTTTTCTTGGAATTTTATGAGATTTATTTCGAGGTGAAAATTACTGTTTTCTCAGTGTACAGTGCGCAGTCTTTTTCCACAGTTTGTTGTTTGGATCACCACCTTGCCGGATTTTTATCTTGACTTACCGAACTCTGATTTGGGCGTGCAAGGTACCGTTGCGAAGCTAGCGACGCAAGGATCGCTGTGATATTTTTCTTGGAATTTTCTGGGCACTTTCTGCAGGTGATAATTTAACAGTTTCGAATCCGAGGTTGTATAAGAGCATTAATTGGGAGCCTAAGTGTAATTAGTGAGCTTTGTATTGTATCAGGAATATTACGGGTGTGCTAAAATGGTGGGAGCAAGGATTTGGAGTTTTTGGTATTTTCAGCTGTACGGATTGGGACAGTTGCACTTCAGGTGGGTGGTTGTTGCTTACCTCTATTTTGACATGCTCACTAGGAATATTAGAGTGACCCCTTTACTTGGACATCTTGATTAATCATAATCGGGGTTGGGTTATGCATGCCTGTGTGGGGATTGGGTTGCTATGTTAGCGTTTAACCTTGCATGTGGAATGGAATATTTATTTTGGACTATTTGATTATCCTGTTAGTGGTTGGTACTATTTGAGGATTTTATGACATGCATAGGTGGATAGTGATGCTTTATTATGGAACATGGATTATAGACATGTGTGGTTGGATAATGTTTTAGCATGATGGTTATATCTATGCGGAGCTATTAATTGTTACACATGTGGAACCACTATTGGACACCTTTTTCTTTATTTCCTTGAGAACACTTGCATGCTTGTATGGACATCTAGATAGGCCATCTTTTATCGCTACACTTTCATGCTGGAACTTGACTTAGGAGAAACCTTGTTTGCTTCTTTTCTCCTTTTCCTTAGTCAGGTGGTTCTTGTTGCTCGGGTTTGAGCAGGGGTTTGGGTTAGTGTAGCCGGGGGCCTGGATTGTGGATTATGGGTTTTGGCGGCGACCGCGGATATTGGGCGGTTGACCGGATGTCGGTTATAGGACATCGGTGATAGGGCATGATTATGGACTACGGGGTTTTGTGGCAACCGCGGATAGTAGGCGGTTGACCAGATGTCGGATGTGGGACATGATTGTGATTGTGGGTTATTCCGGCTACCGCGGATATTGGGCGGTTGACCGGAGGTCGGTTGTTAAACCTGGTCGTGGATTTTGGGGTATTGCGGCAATCGCGGATTTTGGGCGATTGACCGAATGGTTACTTTTGCATCTGATTGGGAATCAGTTTTCTTTTAGTGGAGGGTTGTGTTCCACTGGGGCTTTATTGTTGTGATCCAGTCCTGCTTTTATCACACCGGCGCGGTTATTGCCCGGTGATGCTTTCCTCGTGTGGGTCGCTCCCCTCGAGTTCCCCTCCGGAGGCCGGGGTCGGACAGTTATTGACGGTTTTGCTATCACATCGGCGCGGCTTTTTGCCCGATGATGAGGGCGGCAGCAGGAGTTTTGCTATCACATCGGCGCGGCTTTCTTGCCCGATGATGAGGGCGGTACAGATTGGGTTCATCTGGGATGGTTGGTTATTGTTTCTTATGGTTATTCCAGTCTAGGACTGCATTTTAGAGGCATGGTAGTGGTAGATCTCCCTTTTTCAGCAGTTTCATTTCTTACCACTCTTCTTTCCTTTTCGCCTCTGGTAGACCTAGTGGGTGCGTCAGAGTTTGAGGTTTTACCCACTAGGGGAGGCTACTGGTTTACTAGTAGTTCTCACCCCCATTCTTCTTTCCTCTTTTTCTTCTTCCTTGTTTTGCAGAGTCTTCTGCGGGTGCTACTGGACTTTCAGTGGCGGGTCGAGGAGAGAGGACGGCTGTGTAGATAGATCTCGAGGCTGGATGAGCGTGTTAGCTGGACTGTTGGTGTACCCAGGTTTTCCTCAGACGGTTGTACTTTCACTTTTGGGACTGGCTTTTGCCAGCAGGTTGTATGTATTTATTGTGGGCTGGGAGAGACTGATGTATCATTTATACTGATGTATTGTATTTTATTTCCAGCTTCAGTCTGAGATGTATTAGTTTTAGTTCAGCTCTGTTTTTATTGCTCATTTATTATTATCTCTTATGTATCTGAGCAGGTTTGGCGCTTCGTGTACGCGGGAAATACCGTGTGCACGGCGGATCTGTAGACGGGCCCGGGTTCTGGTTTACACCCGGGGCGTGACAGCCGAAATCGTCGACGCCGCGGCCTCCAAAAATTCTGAGCTTCCACTGAAAGATGCAAAAGAAGATGAGGAAGAACTTTGATGGGGGGCTCACAGGCTCACAAGCTCGGGAAAAGCCCGAAAATGAAGTGCCAAGGCCCAATTTATAGGCCTCAACCCGAGAAAAAGCCAAAAATCAAGGATTGGGCTTTTGGGCCCAACTTTCGGGCGCCAGGAACATTTGGGCTGCTACAGTGTTGGGCACGGCCCAACACTGTTCACGCCCGAATCCTTCCGATGATGCCACGTGGCCCGCCAAACAGCAAACAGCTGTGCGGGCCACTCACAGGCTGCCACGTGGCCCCTCCCCGCACAGGAAGGCGGTGGGTGCCCGCCAATGAGCGGGCGCCACATGTCCAGCCCGGTTGACCCGCCGACCGGTCGCCGCCCGCGCCGGTCATGCTGCGTGGCCCCCTCGTGCGCACGCGCCCCGAGGCGCCGGCCATGGCCCCCGTGCACCGCGCCCGGTGCGCCCGTAAATTAGAGGGTGACACGTGTCCCCTACACCCGGTCCACGCATCCCGCTTTGGAATTCCGTGGACCGCGCCACGTGCATCGACCAACCGGAGGCTGCCACGTGTCCCTCGCCTTGGTCCATGCACCGCCGCGCTCACCCAATAGACCGCGCGGCTTGAGCCCGCCAATCAGTCGGTGCCACGTGTCCCTGCGCCGGGTCTGTGCACCCAGCCGCGCTACTCTGTGGACCGTGCACTAAAACCGGCCAATGACAGGCTGCCACGTGGCATGCCGGCGGTCTACGGCCCCTCCCATGCACCAAAAGCCAATAAAAACTTCCGGGAGTCCTTTTTGGGCATCCGGACGTAGAATCAAACAAGCAAATAGCCGTTTTCAAGCGTTTTTCCGTGCTGAATCCATTTCCAACCTCTGTTTGGCCTAATTCTTTTTTAAAAATTTCAGCAAATGCAGCCGAAAGCCAAAATAGCTAAAAATAACTCACAGGGTACATCTGTGGCATCCCATTGATGCACTATGGGCCAAATACACCAACACTAGGGGTTTTAACAGTGGATTCACCGGAAAAAGGTTGCATGGGAACCAGGGCCACTACAATCACTTTCACCCAACATGATAGATAAACCTAAAACCCGCTTCGATACCAATTGTTGGTTTTTATAAAATAAGGATCCACAAGGATCTAAATAGGTACTATCAAACAACTAGAGGGGGGGTGAATAGGTGTAATACTCAAAAACCAATCTCAGTGCAAAATAAAAACCAATGCGGAAAATAAAAACAGCACACGGAGATTTACGTGGAAACTCCAATCCAGGAGAAAAACCACGGGACCAACACGCAATAACAATCCACTAAGAAAAGAAGAATAACAAGGTGATTACCGACTCCACGGACTCAAACCCCTCCTTCAAATTCTTCGGATCTTGCGCTCCACCGATTGCACGTCCACTGTACACGTTCGAATCCACGAACGCCACTCGAATCCACGAGCACACGTTTCGAATCCACGAAACGCCTTCAACACACCGAATCCACGGTGCTACGTCGAATCCACGACGCAAACTCAGCCGATACAGAATATAGGCTTCGATGGTGATCCTTTGCTTAGATTATCATTGAAAAACCATGGAAAGAATCTCTAAGCAAAGTTTAGATCAATTCGACAAAAAGTATATCTTGAAAGAACCGTCGAATTGACCTAAAAGAGGCTAAAGAGAAGAACAATGAAAACCTAGCCTCTAGGGTTGCTCTCGAGTGTTTCTGAATTGATCAGTTATTATCGAGAAACCCTAAGTATCTATTTATAACCCTTGGAAACTAATTAGAGTCGGTTTAGCAATCTTATCACGACATGGCATTGTGTACCGGTACTAAATAATGGGTTCCGGTACTCAATGGTGCAAAACACAGATTTTTCTATTGTGTTCCGGTACTCCAAACTGTGTTCCGGTACTCAATGAAAAATACAGAAAATCCTGTGTCGTGTTTGAGGAACTCAAAGTGTGGTTCCGGTACTCAATGTAAAAACAGATTTTTCTAAGATAAGTTTTATCCAAAACAGACCAAGTACCGAAATCCAAACTTAAAATAAGTTGTGAGTTAAAAACCAAGTTCCTAAAACCATGTCTAAACCGGGTTTCAATTAATTCTAGATTCCAATGATTATAAATGTACTTAAATCACCATTATTAAATTAAACATATCTGAGTGTCAACTTGAGCTCTTGTTGAATCTTCTTCGAGTCTTCTAATGCTGATTGACAGTTTGATCACTTTTAGACTCCGACTCAACTCACGAAATATGCCAACACAAAAAGCCGTAACACACTCCCAAGGGGAAGTGTATGAGCAAGACTTAGCTTCTCAAGTGAAAGCAAGTAAAGAGTTAAAAGCTAAATGAAAAGAAAAGAGAATATAGAGTGGCATATATGGGTTATGTTAAATATGGATCTGAATAGGGAAAAAAATACCTAGAGGGGGGTGAATAGGTGTAAACAATAAACACACCAAAATCTTTGCGTAAAAATAACCTAATGCGGAAAAGTAAATAACACGCAGAGATTTTACGTGAAAAACTCCAAACCATAAGTAAAAAACCACGGGACCGATCACACAGTGAAATCCACTAAGATTAAACACGTACAAATGTGATATAACGTACTCACACGACTCAACCATTTACCATACGCTCCTAGTTGATCTTCTCCGCTCGCTCCGCAACGCGCTTCGAATCCACGATTTGCGTCCAACGCCGAATCCACAGCGTCCAACGTTGAATCCACGACGTCCAACCGAATCCACGGTCTCCACCAAGTAGTACGCCTCGAATCCATGAACGCACCTCGTTTCGAATCCACGAAACGGTAGCACCTTGAGTCCACAAGGCCACGCGAATCCACGAGCCGATTTTTGGCAAAATCGTTGTTCGTTGGTGGTGAAAATCCTCCGAATACTTAGATCAAAGATAGATAGGAAATACCATCTAAGTATTCATTAATTTGATTCTACACAAAATCTGAGTTTTGAAACCCTAGAATCAAATTAATCAATATAGATGAAGAAACATAGAATAAATCTAGTTTTTCCCTTTCTTCTCTATATGTTGATTTTTCTAATTTTCGGTCGTATCCGTTATTTTTGGATTCTAAAATCTTCCACCGTTCGGATTACCCTAAGAGATGAAATTAGGGTTTATTTATAGGTTAGAAACCTTTGGAATAAGATAAGAATAAAAAACTGACTTAACAGAATTTTTCCCGCACGATGGTCCGGACTGGATTTGGCTTGATCTGGACTGTCGTCATTTTTCAGAGAATTGAAAAACATGTTCGGGGTCCGGACTGAAATACGAACGGTCCGGACTGTTCATGCGATTTTTGCAGAATCCATGTTCGGGGTCCGGACTAAAACAGGGGAGGTCCGGACTAAAATTCCGCATGAACTTACCTACGTTCGGGGTCCGGACTGGAATGCCCTGATCCGGATCCTGAACATGTAACAGTCCAGTTTTTTTGATTTTTATACAATTAAAAATCCATCCAAGTGTTTCTACACTATCAGAAGTATTCGGATCACCAAGATTATTTAGTTAAACGTACCTGATCCTTTTGAATTCTTCTTTCTTGAGATTGAGATATATGATCCAAACATCTTCATCTTTAATCTTCAAGATTTAAACACTTTCAAGAAATATGGCAACACAAATTCCTTAACAGCTTATGTGGCCGGGTTAGCAAAACCCGTTTTGTAGCGGCATAGTGGCCGAGCTTTTGGGTAGTAGCCAGAGTGGCAAGTTTTGGTAGCAATGAGACAAGGAGCATACACAAATAGTGTAGAGTTATTCATACATGTTATGATCATGTTAGTTGGCATCTGCAGTTATTTTTAGCATAGGTTATCTTGCTATCTTGCTTCTATTAGACCAAGTGGTATAGAACATTCTTTCTCGGTGGTTGAACTCACTGGGAACTTTAAGTAGTTCTCACACCCTTGGGTGACCATTTTTCCAGGTTCAGGTACATCGAGCGAGGCGTGCGACAGGGGCAAGGGCCCAGCAGAGTAGCGACCTAGCAGTCTAGAGTCGCCAGCACCCTTTTGGAGTATTTTTTCTTTTGAGCGAAATTTGTATGTGATGAACAATGTAAAATCTAAACGTTTTAAGTTTCATTTGAAAGCAAAAAAAAAAAAAAAAAAGTTGTAATTTTTGTATAGTAGTTGTATGTTGAAGAGAGTTGTAACATAAGCAAAGTTTAATATTTCGCTCAAGTACGGTATCTTTCATTATCATCTAACTGTTTGTTGAATAAATGAAAGTTTTTAATTTCATAGTTTAGTTCTCTGATTGATTACTCTTCCGCTACACTAAACTGTAATTGTTGGAATGAACCGTTCCTTTCGGGTCTTGAAAGGTCATACCCGATTGGCGGGTCTTGTAGAGTACCGGGACTTTGTGGAGTGTACCGATCTCGCAAGATGGCGTGGTGCAGAGGAATCGCCTTGGACGTGTTCCATATTTGTTTGCAGTTGATTTCGGGTTGGTTCGGATCTACGCAGAAGCCCAGCTTGATTCGGAGTTTTCGGGCATTATGCGCCGATAAAAGATTGATTTGGGGAAGCCTCGACCCCACCGTGGTGTGCAGAAAAATTGGGAAACACTTGGAACAGGTGTATTTTATGATTACAGCGAAGTTCGGGAGGTTCCGGACTGACGCGGAGTACCTGAGGGCAAAAAGTGAGTTGGAACTGGCAATTTTGGAGCCGGTTTTTGAATTGAGCACACCGACTCCACAGTTGAGCTTTTTGAGTTGGAAAAGCTGTGGACATGTGTATTTTCAGATTACAGCGGAGTTCGGGAGGTTTCGAACTGGTGCGGAGGCTCCGAAGGTAACAAGTGACTTGAAATTGGCATTTGATGGATTAATTAATTAATTTAATTGATTTAATTAATTAGCTCATTAGTGGTCTGTGAGGGAAATTAATGAATGAAAGTGTAAAGAAGAAAAGGGAATTAAATTGGGTGTATAGTTTGGAATTAGTGTTGGTGTTGGAGGGTGGATTTGGAATTTTTATTCACTTTACACTATACACCATGCACCATTCCTTAATTAATTAAGGTGCCATGTCATCACCTTCTTCAATTGAGAAACAGAGGAATTTCTCATTAACAGAGGAATGAGGAAAAGAAGAAGAAGAAGAAGAATTGAAGGGAATTAAAAGAGGATTTTGATCGTCTTGACGGCGCGAATCTATTGCTAGTAGCTGTGTGGTGCCGAGCGGAGCATGCGTGCGTCGAACCTCTTGGAAGGTGCTTTGCAGTTTTTAGAGAGAGAAAGAGAAAGCTTGGATTGAGCTTGGTGTTGGTGTTGGATGTTAGTATTGTGTGTGTGGGTGTGTGAGAAGGCTGCAGTTCGGTTTTTTGTGGGCGCCGCGCAGCTTGTGGGCGCGCGCAGCGAGCGCGCACAATGGGCGCCACGCGCGCCGCGGGCCTGGGCACCGCGCGGCTGATGCTTGAGCGCGCGCGAGAGGGCCTTGAGCAGTGTTTGTGGTCGTTTCTTGGAGTTCCGGAACCCGCAAGGGGGTTCCGGAACTGAAGCTGGGTACCGGTACCGCATGAAGGGTACCGGTACCCCAACCTGCTGTTTGTTAAGTGGCTTTTGCAGGCAAGGGTATTTTAGTCTTTTCCTTTTCTAACCCTCTAGTGACCTGTAAACCCTCCTCTCTATTTATAGGAACTCCCCCCCCCCCCCCCCCCCCCCGGTTATAGAGAAAAGAAAGAAGTAAATGAGAAAAGAAAGAAAGAAATGAGAAAAGAAAGAAAGAAAGCAAAAGAAAAAAAAAAAAAAAGCAAGGAAAGAAAGAGAAGAAGAAAAGAGAGTGGGACAGGTTGAGAGGGTTGGTTAGAGCAGCTTGGTTAACTGCTGTTTGGAGTCGAGCGGAGCCGCGTGCGCACGTCGACCACACGTGAGGTAAGTGGCAGATTTTTGATAGTTGGATCCTTGGTTTATTTTTTTTGGTTTTACCTTAACAGTTGGTGATCGGGATGTGTTTTGTGACACGGTAAGGTGCAGGTGGATTTATGGGATATTGTGGTTAAGTGATAATTAATTTATTAATGTGTTAATTGGAACTCTTTTGTGTTGTGAGCCTTATGAGAGCTGTGTTGGTGCTGAGGGAAGTGTGAGTGTGGGTGGATGCTATGGAGTTGAGCGTAGCTGTGGCTCGAGGCATTGGAGGTTGTAGAGCATTGTGTGGATTTGTGCTTCTTTTATGTGAGCTTTTGGAGCTGTTGTGGTTGGATGAACTTTATTTTTTTTAGTGTGCTGCTTGTGGCTGAGAATGTGAGCTGGATGTGTAATTTTGGATGCTTGAGGGGTGTTGTGAACTCTTAATTAAGTAAGTTGATGTTATGGATGACTTGTTTTATGCTGAGAGCCAAATATATAAGTATTGGTTTTGTGGAATTTATTTTATGTAAGTAGACTTGATGTGGGCGGATGTTTAATGATGGAGCTTCTTGAGGGTGCTGTGGACTTATTATTGCAGGTATGAATTTTAAGTGTACTGTGGATTACTTTTTGTTGGTGGACTTCGACTTATGTATTTAACTTATGCTCGAGCTTCCGAGGATTTTTAGTGATTCGCGGCAGTGTGCGCGTGCGCGGCATAATTTTCGAGGTTTCAACAGTTCGAGGTTTCGGCACTACACCAACTTCAGCGTTGCCTGCGGAATGCGTTCCAGGTGGGTTGGAATTTCTTCAAAATGTATGGAATGCCCTTTAATGCTCCTGAATGCAATTTGATCATATTTATTATGCTAATTTCACTGTTTTACATCTGATATTTGCCTGGAAATTTTTAGAAAATTATTTAGAACCCCAGATTATTTTTAGTATACTCCTATTATCATATGACACTATGCCGCATGTTCTGTGGGCATTATCTTTGCACCCTGATCGTTTTAAAAATCGAGAAAGCGCGTTTTAAGGAAAAACATCATTTTCAAAGGTAGTTTTTAAATTATGAGTTCGCCAGAGATATGGCATTGATTCAGGGAGCATTAGACCTCGTGCCTGGGGGCCGAGGGGTCTCTTTTTGAGTTTTGAGATGAATTTAGTGCCATTCGATATTTGAACTTCCTTATGGGATAGTGAAATTACTCTAGATCATGAATCGTATTCTAATTTAGTGGTGGAGGTGGTTCTCCCACTTAGTTTCGAGGATCTTGGGGTTCCGGCAGATCGAGTCATGGAGGTTTCCCGACTCAGCCATGGTCGTGCATTATCAGATTGAGTCGTTGAGGGTTCTCCGACATAGATGTGAGAGTGTTTGGGCTATTCATATTTGAGTCGAGATTCTTTTCCGACTGAGTTGTGTTTTCGAGCCTTGAGATACCGATCTGTTTGATCGTGGATTATAGCCTGCTGAGCCTGGCATTTTATGCCAGTTATGAGATACTTGAGATACTTGAGTTCGTGGGGTCGCTCCCCGCGAGCTACGCTCCTGATGCGATGATGATACCGAGCCTGACGAGGCTGCGATGTGATTACTGAGATGGTCCTAGAGGGACACCCTACGTAAGTCCGTTCCTCCGGGATGTGCGGCAGTAGATGAGCGCAGGCTTGACTTTGACTGGTCCAAAGTGGGACAGTCATTGAGATTTGAGTGAGTTTCATTGCATGTTCATAGATGAGTTTTCCTTTGAGCATAGTACTTGAGGCATATTATTAGCAGTGAGGGTGTATGCATAGCAGGGTCTGAGTAGAGTTCCTTGGGCATGATGATACATGTTAGCTGTAATTTCTTTCCTGCTTACCCCTTTTTCTATCTATCTGCATATCTATCTGTTTTGCCTCCAGTAGACTTAGTGGGCATACCGTGGATATTGGGACGGTACCCACTGAGATCTGCCTTCTGCAGTAGATCTCACACCCGCTGCGGTGACAGGTTTGAGGCAGCTGTTCCGGCTTGATTCGCGCGGAGACAGCAGATCGAGGTGAGGACGCGGCCGATTAGTTCCTTACCAGCATTGAGAGTCTGAGGTAGCTGTATCCGGTGTATTTTATGTTTTCACTTTTGTACTGGACATTCTGAGAGAGATACGTGAGGATAGTACTTGTTTTATTCTTGTGGAACTGTGTACCTTGAGGATTTGTGTACTAGTGGAGTTTTTTACTATTTCAGATGTTCAATTTTATTCTTTAGCTTTTGGTTTTAGTTTCAGCTCTGATACATGTTTTTAGCTATAGATCTGACTTGCAGGTTAGACGCTTCGTCTGTGCGGCAGTTTCCGTACAGATGGCGGATCTGTTGGCGAGCCCGGGTCGCAGTTTCGACCCCGGGGCGTGACAGGTCTGTTAGCGCGCCCGAACTGTCCAAATTGGCGGTCTCGGGGCGTGACAAAAATAATAAAGAAAAATGTGAAATATGCATTCAAGCTAATTTAACGAGAAAATCTTTTTCTAAAATAGAAAGAAATATTGATTTATTGGAACTTGTGCATTCACATATTTGTGAATTAAATGGTCATTTAACTAGAGGTGGAAATAGATACTTTATTATATTTATTGATGATCAGTATAGACTAGTGTAGTTACCCGCACGATGCAGCGGGTAGATTTTATTAAAATATTTTTTTATAATTGTAAGAATTTGAATTTTTGAAAGTAATTAAATAAATGATATAATTAGAGCCAAGTTGAATTTGGACCATGAAAAGCATAAATAGTCAAAATGCCCCTTTTCTGCAGTGTAAATTGCACAGTTAGTGGGCCAGAAATAGCACTTTTCAATCCGAGCCTGATCTCGAAGATCCGAGACCACGAGTGCGACCGTCATGACGAACTGAGTGAAAACCATATTAAGCTTGTTCAGATCTGACGGTAGGATCTTCCAGAAATTCGCGTTGAAGCGGGCGGGACCCGCGACTTAAGTTGCGCAGTGCGGGAACAGTGATTGAACGGTAATCTTATGGTTTGAATTCCCTAGGTGCCAACGTTGAGCCAATTCGCCATCCGGAAGCCGATCATAGCACTTCAAATAGTGGATTTTAACGGTTTCGTCGTTCTGGACGCAATGGCGCTGACGGAATTTCCGTTGGACGACTCTAAAGTCTCGAAAAGCACGAAAACTGTATTTTGACACAGTAATTTATGGACCGCAATTTCATCCGGGCGTTTTCTTGAAAAACGAAATCACTACCTGATAGGATTCGTCGAGCCGGACGTCCTGGCGAAGTCCGTTTTTCGATCTGACGATCGGATCTTCTCAAAAAGCGTAAAATATAGTGAAAAATACGAATTTTGCACATGAAACCCTAAAGAACTTGCCTCGGAAAGCGTGCCACTGCATAGGGAAGGACCTAAGTGCGAGACTAAACTACTGTGGAGGACCTAGGTTGGAATACCAAGTGTGGAAGGACTACATTGCAATTGTAGCAAACCCTATTTATACACTTGCATACGGCTAGGGTTTTCCAAGAAACCCTAAAGCCCTCAGCCGTAGCCGCACCCTGCAACCACCTTCTCTCCTCAGCCGCTCTCCATGGAGCTAGCCGCACCGGCCGCCGCCTCCCCAGCCGCCGGAGAAGAAGGGATCAAGATATCTCCTCCTCTCGGGTTGGAGAGAGTGAGATCCACACAGGAGCTCTAGATGGTCCCAACCTTCTCTGGAGTGACCCTCGGTGTAGCAGAAGCCGAGTGGAGGTGAACCCGAGGTCCGCCGCCGCCGCGCGCCGCCGCGGGGGAGACCTCTTCTTCCTCCACTTTTCCGGCAAAGGTGAGTCTTGGAACCCTTCTTTTTATTTCGGCATTTGGGCACGGCCATTGCACTCCTGACATCGAGGCCACCCCTCGGGTGCAGACCCAGCCGCAGCCGCCGTCCCGATCGCCGGCGGGAGCAACCCCGCCGGATTATTGTTCCCTTGGCCGCCGCTGATCGCCGCACTCATCCGACCGCTAAACCGGAGATCAGAACTGTTGGATCGACTCTCCTTGTCGACTGCAGCTCCCCCACAAAATTGGACGACGATCGGTTGAGGATCGGACCCGAGCGGACAAGCCCTAGAAACCCGACATTTTGGCATCTTGGCCGACCGTCGCCGTCCGGCGCCGCCGCGGCTTTTCGGCGTCGTGCACCTCTACACCAAGCCCCACGACATCGAGACAGAGCTCTTAGACCAAGTTGCACTGGCCCGGGTTACGTCGGCCGGAATCTGCCATTAACGGCATTGATAACTCCACCGAGCTCCTCCGGCGCCGCCTTGCCGGCGCTCCCAGTCGCCGGGAACCATTCAGGTGAGCTTCCTTGGTCTTGAGGAGCCTCCCCATCATCTTGCATGCAGAGGTTAACGTCCAGTTGCTACCCTCTGCAGTTGCACCCGAGATCAGCTCCGACTCGGCCTCCGGCGATCCCCGCCGCTCCGGGACTCCGGTAACCACCCAGGTATGGTCCAAGAGACTCTCTTATGCTCTCTATCAATTTACTTTAGGGCTAGAACACCTCTGTAGCTTGGTTTTAAAAGTTGCACCCGAGCTCCCATCTCGGGCTTTGCCTCCGGCCGCCGCCGCCTCCGGCCTCCGGCGCCCGACCCAGCATGGTCCGAGCATCCTCTGGAACCCCTTATTCACTAATGCTTCCCTCTGTTTCAGGTCTGAGCCTGAGTGCTTCAAGAACACCCAAGCCGAGCCCTAACTTGTGTGGTTTGGTGCACCACCTTGCTCCGGCCACTGCTCCGACCACTCTCCGGCGTGCCTCAGGTGAGCACCACTCCTCTGGATCACCTTTCAGTACCATGCCCTTGTTAGATTTCAAAAAGATCAATTATAATGCAAGTTGTAACAATATGCCACTTAGAGCTAAAAGAACTATGGGCCAACTTGGCCCTCGGGCCCCGTGCCAACCAAACCTTGTGAGCACGGGCTCCGTCTCGACGTAACGGACGCGCTGAAACTTACGGCGTCGTCGTTGGATCCCCGGATTGCAAGAACAAGCTGAAACAGTCACATAATCTAATGTTTTTATGCAATTTTAAATATTTTATGGACCAACTTGCAAATGTAACCCCCGGACTGTCTTTAGATAGTAAGTATACACGTATTGGACATTTTATTAGAGTCCCGTAGACTCTCGTCGCTCGGGAATCAGATTCTATCCAATAAATTGACGATATTGCCCTGTAATGGCGTCGCGTTACTGTTATGTCGTCGGGATGGGTTGTGTGAGAGTATTATTGATCAGATCTTCTGATACAGGGCCCAGTTGTTCAGCACCAGCCTCCCAGTAGCTGTGCGGGAGCTCGAGGATCTGCCGTCATCCAGGCGGGTTATCTTCGAACCGGGCCTCAGCTTTTTGGCCCTCTGGTTGCTTTAGTCCAGTCGGACCCCTGTTATTGACTTACCCTGCTGATTACACATATATATAACCGATCTTGACATATACTGATATTCCTTGACTTGATTAGACCAGTGCTTGAGATTACCTATCCATGATTAGTCTAATTATGATATACACGCTCCATGATTATTCCTGATAGATCCTGATCTACTTGAGACACATTATATGTACCTGCTTGTGATCTTTTCTATTCTTGTACATAGATTTGCATGATTCGATGATACCTGTTGATTCCTGTCATTTGAGATGTTACTTGATATATTGTCGATATGCATGATTGATTGATTCCGATTGATAGATATAGACTGATGACTCCCTGTTGGGATCTCGGCATGTTGCCGACTACCCGGTCACTAGACCGTGAGATTGATCATTATGACTTGCTATACACTGCTGTACTTCACGAACATGGCCGGGGTCGCTCCCCGTGGAGCTTGTTCTTTACCGGTAAAGTGGTCTGGTGATAGACCCGTGAGCCCCCAGTTAGGCACCCGTGGGGTGCGGGGTATGTCAGCCGCGATGCCCTTTTTGCATTGAGACTGCTTGGCGTCTGTGAAATGCAGGGTTATTGCCTGAGGTCCTATGAGACCAATAGTGGCGCATGATTGGGTACTTGGGTTTCCACCTTTGACGCATTACTGTTACCCTGTATTGTTGCTCAGTTTACTTCCAGTATCATTATCTGTAGACATGCTTATATTACCTGCAGTTCCTTATGCATGATTATTGTGGATACCTTTTGATTTTAGCATATATGATCTACCGCTTTCATGATTGTTTATCTCTGATATGCCCTGATTGATAGTATACCTAGCTGCTGTATTCTCCTGATTATTAGTAGACATCTATGCTTCCAGCTTTTCCTATAGATCTTTACTATCCGCAGATTTTAGTACCCAGTAGGTACGATTAGCTGATCCTCGGCTCGTCGTGCCCACTGGGATACATGTACAGTGTATCTCACACCCCCTGGGTGACCATTTTCCAGGTCCGTCGGGTGGGGAGATAGCGGGACGATCCAGTGAGCCGGTTACGATAGCGCTGTCCCCATGATCATAGATATTGTTGATTCAGGATCCTTGTTGATTTATGCTGACCCTCATATTACCGCTTTTCATTTCAGTTCCTGTTTAAATTAGATATTCAAACTGATGATGTAATAAGTTATTTGAATTATTCCTGCTGACTAGATTAGTGGTTGTACTGAGATATCTGTTGCTGATTACTAGCCTAGCCGTGCATATATAGGGGAGTCTCTGTTCGCGGAATAGAGGATTTCCTATATGTGTGGCGGTCTGTTACGCCTGTTTTGCAAACTCTGATTTAATCAAAAAAAAAAAAATTTCAGACCTGATTTTTAAACTCGGGGCGTGACAATAATTTTTTTTAAAATTATATATGATAGTTAGAAAAAATAAGTATTAAATATGCAAATTCATCAAAGCTATTTAATATAGAAGATTTTGTTGAGAATAAAAAAAACAGGATTAAATCTAAATGATATGTAATCAACGTGAAAAACACAAAAAAAAAAAGAAAAAGAAAAATACTATTACCTGTGTTTACAATAAAGATTTCGTGCAAATAAATTTTGCTATCAATTTTTTGAAGGATGAGATTTGACTGTGCTAGCAGAGTGAAGTGAGTACCGTTATATGTCGGGGGTTCACAAGTGGCGAAGGATCCTTGCCACCGTCCGTGGCTCATCCTTCCCACGTCCACGTTACGATTCTCCCTCTCACTCTCTCTCTCTCTCGTATGATCGTATCATATCACATATAAGACTCTCCCCAACTCTCCACACACACAAACACTCTCTCTCAGAGGGTAGGTGAGGGGGTATATAATGAGTAGGAGATGAGGGAAAGTGAGAGGGCGTACGTTTTGGAAAGACATGAGAGAAGGTGATGGAGTGTAAGTTGTAGGAAGAAATTAATAAGGGCTGGCTCTCTCTCTCTCTTCTCTCTCTCTCGTATGATCGTATCATATTACATATAAGACTCTTCCCAACTCTCCACACACATACAAACACTCTCTCTCTCTCTTATGGGAAAATGGGAGGTGAGGAGGTATATAATGAGTAGGAGATGAGGGAAAGTGAGGGGCGTACATTTTGAAAAGACATGAGGGGAGGTGATAGGATGTAAGTTGTAGAAAAAAATTAATGAGGGGAGGTGAAGAGTGTACATTTTGAAAATAAATGAGATAAAAATTTTCAATGAAGGAAATGATTACACGTAGAAAAAATAAGAGAAAGCATATATAGGTATAGAGGTATAGATATATGTATATTTATTTAATGAAGCAAAAGGACCAGACTTTTTAAATACTATAAATCTATTGTTGAAAATCGGAAGAAAACGAAAATAAAAATTTTGAGAAGTGATAGAGGAGGTGAATGTTAGGTTTTGCGCAAAAATAAACGCAGCAGAAAAAGAAATCAAATAAACAAATATGAAAAACTTGAGATCTGATCTCAAAAACCACGCAAAATAGGATCCCTCATGTATCTAAGATTAAAAGGAAGAGCAAGATCTAATCTTCACCTTTACGCGGGGAGATCTACACCACAATTTGATGATCGTGAAATTTGGTTCTCTTGAAGCCGCACACGCGTCCGGCCTCTACGGGTATCCACACGAGGTTGTTGACTTGATCGAAATTCTCACCAGGGTGCTAGCTCCCTTGTAGAGAACGTTTTTTCTTTTTTTAATGTGGATATTTAGAAAAGAGGAAGACGAGGAAAGATGACGGCTAGGATTTTTTCTTTTTTTTTTTCTTTTTCTTAAAGAAAACTCATACGTATAAAGAGGGATATAATCCCTCTTTATAATTATTAAGATAAACATTAAGATAAACTTAAATTAGATTTAAGTTTACCTTATCCCTAATCGGTTCAATCGATTAAATTCTAATTTAATTCGATTTGAACTCAATCCTAATTTGATCAAATCAAATCATAAATGCAACATTTGTACTTAAGTCCTCTCACAACTTACTAACTATTAGTAAATCCTCTCTTGCAACATTTGCACTTTAATATCATTAATTTGTAACAATTACAAATTAGTTCAATTATCAACATATTGAAAATTAAGTCCTCAGACGATTCAAAAATCGCGATCCAACTATCCGATCAGTCACAACCTCTTATGTGTGTGACCCCATAGGTTCTATTCTATCTGATAGTGAGATATATTGTGATTACCATCAACAATATCACTGAAACTCTTTTCAGTGGGTTAGAACTATTCAAACTTAGCCCAATAAGAATTATCAATCATCATCTAGATAATTCTCGTGAGTCCCACAATCCACCAGTGACGCCTAGCAGCATGTAGTGGCATTCCAGTAGAATGGAATACTGAACCTCTAGGTGCAGTTAACGCGTGATATAATCCTTCTATCCGGAGTCCCAACTAGACAAAGGTCATGGAATTGCTCGTCAAACCCTACTGTCTGTCATATGTCAAATTTATTCGACTCGAGTTTCTAATATCGGAAACCCTTTCCGTTATTTACTACGCCTTGGCCAAGGTCTTCTAAACTCGGTCTCATAAATCACATAGGACTAACTCCCTTCTCTACTAAGGGCGATAGATTCCATATAGGTGTACACCCTATTCCTACAACGAACCTACTGTAGCCAACATGCACCCACTGCAAGGACCCAAATGGCTAGGGACCAAGTGTATGTACAGTCAAACTACAGTAACCCCATTGTGAATAGCCGAGACACCGCAGGTCAAAGGACCAGTCACACTACTGCAACATCGAGTAAGTCACTGACGAGTGAGTAGACATCCAAGTGACTTCTCGTGATGATCACGCTCGGTACCCTTGTTCTCCAACAACCACCTGCATATTCGCTCAAGTGTCCCCACACTGTTGACTCGAGACTCGTCTATCCTAAAAGGGAAGCGACTGTGCACCAATCTAACCGAATCAATCACTGTCCCCATGATGATCCATCGATCGGGAGCATTTAGGAATTAATCACTAATGATATATGTCTCAAATTCTCAACTCTTGAGAATACGTATCATCATCTTATTAATTCCTTGGACAATTTATGGACACATACACAATACGAATAAAAATAAAAATCCAATAACATTCATAATGTAAAATGTCAAATACAAATTTATATCCTAAAAAGAATATATGTGTCGGCCAAGTTGGCTTCTAGGGCATACATCTAACAGTGAATACCTCTCTACGAATTTTTCAACATATTGTGAAGAAAATAGTATCATATACAAAATTAGTGCACCATATACTCCACAACAGAATAGATTGACAAAAAGAAAGAAATTGATAAAAGTTGATATGGTTAATGCTATGATTTTGAATGCAAAATTGCCATTCAATTTATGGGGTGAAGTATTACTTACAACCTGTTATTTGCATAATAGAATACCCTCTAGAAAAACAAAAATATCTCCATATGAATTATGGAAAGAACTTCTCTCTCTCAAAAAAAAAAAAAAAAAAAAAAAAAAAAAAAAAAAAAAAAATTATGGAAAGAACGAATTCTAAACTTAAATCATCCTAGAATTAATTGGTGGGCGTTTAGACTTTTATAGAGTTCCAGATCCTAAAAGATATAAATTAGGACCTAGAACTCAAAATTATGTTTGTGTAGGCTATGCCAAAAATTCTAAAGCATACAGATTACTAGTTTTAGAGTCAAATGCTATTGTGGAATCGAAAGACGTTGAATTTTTAGAAAATAAATTTTTTAATAATTTTAATTATATTTCAGAATTTACACAAACACAAGAAAAATGCACTAATTCTAGTATATCTTCTAATTATAAGAGAAAAATGATAGTAACTCCTAGTGAATTTAGGAGTCAAAGAGTTAGAAAAGAAAAGAATTTAGATATGAATTTTGTACCCTTTCTTGTAGAAGGAATTAGAATAAGTGTTCTAAATAAAATACCCATTCTACTAAATATAGAGGATGATCCAAAAACATTTACAGAAGCTATGACTTCTAGAGACATGGCATTATGAAAAAAAGCAGTGAATGATGAAATGGACTCGTTATTATCTAATAACACTTGGGTCCTAGTTGACTTACCTCCTGGATCAAAATCAATTGGATGCAAATGGGTATTTAGAAAAAAGTATAATACAAATGGATCTATACAAACATTTAAAGCAAGATTAGTAGCTCAAGGATATAGGCAACAGGAGGGCGTGGATTACTTTGACACTTTTGCACCAGTGGCTAGGATAACATCCATTAGAGTTTTGTTAGCACTCAGTTCAATTTATAATTTTTTTGTACATCAAATGAATGTTAAAACAACATTTTTAATTGATGAACTAGATAAAGAAGTCTATATGGATCAACCTGAAGGGTTTGCACTATCTGGAAATGAAAACAAACTTTGCAAATTAATTATGTCATTATATTGCTTGAAGCAAGCGCCAAAACAGTAGTATAAAAATTTTGATTCTATAATATTGTCCCATGAATTTAAACACAATACTGTGGATAAGTGCATTTATTTTAAATTTCTAGAAAAATATGGTGTGATAATTTGTCTGCATGTTGATGACAAGATTATAATTGGGACAAATATGAAAGGTATAAATGAAAGTAAGACACCTAACTTCTATATTCAAAATGAAATATTTAAATGAAGTAGATACTAGGAATAAAAGTGAAGAAACATGATGAAAGTTATGCTTTATCTCATATGTACTACATTGAGAAAATAATTTTAAAATATAATTATTTAGGAATCAAAGAAGTACCCTTACTATGTTTCTATTAAATTAGCCAAAAATTATGGAAGAGCAATTGCTCAAATAGAATATGCAAATGCAATAGGCAGTTTAATGTATGCAGTGCATTGCACTAGACCAGATGTCGCATTTGTAGTTTGCAAACTTTCTAGATATACAAGTAATCCTAGTACTGATCATTGGAAGGCTATAAGTAGAGTTTTTGGATATCTTAAAAGAACTAAAAACCTTGGATTATTTTATAATAATTTTTCGTAAGTATTAGAAGATTTCAGTTATGCTAGTTGGATAACTAGTTTAAGCGATAAGAAATCTATGTTTGGATGGGTGTATACTTTAGGAGGTGGAGAGTGGAATAGTATTTGATCCAAGGGCTAAAAATTAGATAGTAAATACTATTCATCTACTACATGTTGCAATGCTATTAAAAGCATAGTCTGACTCGTACTAGTGATTTTCTCACCATCGGATTGCTTCAAGATCTGTGCAGAGAAAGAAAAGTGGGAATTAACATCATTCACCATTTTCTATTTGTCTTTCTTTCTTTCCGTCCATCTCTCTTTCTTTCTATTTCTCTCTCTCGAACATTACCGTCCCCTTATCTTTCTCTCGTAGCCCTCTCTCCATCTCCTTCTTGCTCTTTTTCTTTTTTTCTAAAGCACACTACCTCGTCGCTTCCCCATCTCTCTCGCTACCCCCTCTCCTCCCTTCCTAAAGCACACCGTCTTCTGCTCCTAATCCCTTTTCTATCTCTCTCTTGCTACCCTTCTCTCCCCTCTTCCTTTCTTGAAGCCCACCGCTCACTGTTCCTCATCCTCTATCAGTTGCCGCACCTCACCTGTATCCAAACGCTCCTCCACCTCTCTTTCACCTCTCCACCTCCCCATTACACACACCTTGACCCCTCCTCCACTGCCCGCTGCTCTTCATCCCTTCCCCATATCTCTCTCGCTACCCTTCCTCTTTTTTTCTTTCTTGAAGCCCATCGTCCCGCCGTCCTCTACTAGTCGCTAAACGTGTCCGTGGACGGAGTCGGATTTGGGTAGTTGATATATTATACTTGTACCCTAAAAAAAAACGGGTAGGAAGAAAATTTATACCCTACCTATTTAACTTCTAGTCGAGTCCAGATCTGAATACTTAAGTATCCGAACCCATACCTGAAACTTTAATGATTATTTTTTTTTTTTCACTTATATATTATCCATTTTTTATCGGGTATGAGTAAAGTTTGGGAAGGATCGAGGTCGGGTATCGAAGATTGGGTATTTTGGACAGCACCTCTCCTGTATCTTCTCTTCGACTTCTCCACCTCACCCACACACATACCCTTCCTTGCCCTCCCCCCATCCAAACACCCAGCGTTCATCCACATTTCCACCTCATACCTCTCCTGTAACATTCTGAGCCCGCAACAGAAGCTCCCTCGAGCACGTGCACCAGATCTGCCGAATGGATAGAAATTTCTCTATCCGCCCAAAGTATCACAACCAGTACAATCAAAACATTCAAAATAGAAATAGTGCGTATACAAGAATTGTATGAGAAGATAACAATAAATATAAACAACTAAACCATTACATCATTTTCTTTCCTTCATTACAATTACAATTTTGTTTTCACATACAACATAAAATAATGCATACAAATTTTTTTTTCTCTTTCATTATCCTTTAGCTATATGTTATAATTTGGTTTAAATTTATAGTTATCTAAATTAATATTAAATCCTAATATAATTAGGATAAGATATAATTTGAATTTGATTTGAACTATTTGGATTGTTAGTAGGAGTCTAATTCAACTAGAATTAAAATTAGAGTCTAATTAAATTCTAGTTCAGAGCTCTATATTATAAATACTTGCTACGACTTTATTAGAGAAGATCAAGCTCTCAATTAGATCCAAGTTATTTCCTTATTCCTTGGGTGTGGGTCGTCACGAAGCAGCAGCGGCAGCATTACAGAGAGAGCAAGAGCAGAGCCTTTTCTCTTAGAGCTATAATTAGGCGATGTGCTAGCTAAAGGCTATGGTATTGAGTAGTAGTGAATGTTGCACTTTGGAACTCTAATTAATTTGGTTTTCCTTTTCAGGCATATTGCGTGTATTTGGTGTTTCGTATTTCCAGAGAGAGATTCTTTTTGTACTCCACCTTCGACAGTAATAAAGTTTTTGCCTCGTCTTCGCACGTGGGCGTAGGCCAATGCCCGAACCACGTAAATATTGTGTACTTTATTTTTCTTCTCTCTTTCTCGGTTTTTTTTTATTATTTTCGTGCCCAATGAACTAGATCTTTTCGGCTTTTGTCATAACACTATACAATGTCTAAAGGTGTAACTATCGGATCAACAAAAAGTGAAGGATGATAACTACCGTGCTATGCCCTTTCCACGCGCCGCCGCAACCTCCGCGAAAGGATTTGAAAAAATGTGGAGTAAACGCAACAATTAATGAATCAGTGAACAAAACAATTACCCAAGGCTGCCTTTGAAGCAATGTTGAGGTTCAGCTGCTGATTCGATTAATGGATCAGTGACTGAATTCCTTTCCCTTGGTACACTACTGGTTGAGGCTATTATGGTTACGAATTGAGGAACTAATGTTTGGAGCGAGCATCTAATGTGGGTTACCTCGTAAGCAAGGTGTTAATTTGATGTGGGTTTTGGATACTCCTTCTAGCTTAGTGAGTTTGGATTCTCAACTTGAATGATAGATCCAGTGTAGTGAGGGCTTCAAATCATGGCATCCTTTGTTGAGTCTTAACTTTTATTGAGTTTCACGACTCGGATACTTTGTCGCATTGCCAATTCGATGGCCCAAGGGATCGGATTTAGCAGTGCGATCACAATGCTTCTAACCCCGAGATCAGACCACTATGATACCAAAAAATATAATATCCGGACTCGTCACAACTTGACAAGAATGACAAATGCTCAGAGCCGTGGATGACGATGAGGTTGATTGTGATCGGAATCTAATAAGCAAATGGGGATGAGAGGGAATTTGGGTGAGGGAAGAGGGGAATTGAGTAGAATTGAGAAGAGTTGGATGAGATAGAGGAGGAGAAGGAAATAAGAGAGAAAAAAAAAGAGAGAATTAGGGAGGAAGTACGTTCTATTTCATTGCTTAACAAAAGAAAGTATTCAAACCTAATTTTACATCAAGAAGAACAAAAGAAAAGAAGAGCCACACAGTAGTCAGCAGCAAGCGAACAGAAGAAGAGGAAGAAAAATGAGGGGAAATAATATATATATATATATATATATATATATATATATATATATATATATATATATATATATATATATATATAAATAAGAGACCTATCATCTCAAAAAGCAAAAGAGAAGCAAAAACCCTAGAGCCGCAACTTTTTTTTTTCTGCAAGAAGGCGACCCAGCGAGTAACAGCACACCACATCAGCCATCCCGGTCATCATTCCAGCCGATACGAAGAGCACGTCGACCACATCATCCCGGGCAGGGAGCAAGAAGAGCAAACGGCGAAATCGTACCGGCCCTCCTTCCGGGCAACCCAAAAAGGACAAGCGACTCGTTGTCCCAGGCAGAGGCCCGCCGTGCAACCGTCTGGAATAACGGGGCCCTCCGTCGAGATAACGGAGAAGAATGAGGAAGCGAGATGGCGCCATAAACCGAAACGACGGAAGGCGGACGGAGTAGATGCGCATTCATGACCCCACATTATTACGCGCATTAAATGCGCAACAGAAAAAGAGTGCACGGTATCAGAGAAAGTCCCACACCCACACAAAGAAGCACTGTACACCGGAACCCACACAGCAACAAATTCCAATTCCCACTGCCCACAGCAAGTCCCACCAACAAACAGTACCGGACCCACAACAACAAATTCCAATTCATACTGCACAGAGGGGCCCCACAACAGTTCCTTTGCTGAGGAACCTCCAAGCCGGCACAGCGGGGCCCGCAATGGCGACGAGGCTCGCCGAGGAGCCTCCAAGCCCTTTCAGGGTTCCAATTCATATCTTTATGAATTCTCCACTCTGTGTACATTACTTTTTATACTCCCATATCTTTGTACTTAAAAGAGTAATATGCATAAAGAAAAGGAATTACACTGTAAGGGTAATTGCTACTTAATAGTTGGGCCAATATTGGCCTATTCTGGAAATGGACCAAGCCGACCATGTGGGTTTCTCCTCAGACCGTGGTCCATCATGTTGGTGGATCCCCTCCTACTGGCGGCCCGCTCCGCTACTGAATAGCACTCACTCCGATAATCCTATGTTTAATTATTTACTATATGTGCCCCTTTATACTACTCTTATATCCTCTGTCGGATCCCTTCTCTTCATACCCTAGTCTTCTCACCGTCTTTCTCGACTCTGCTCCTTCGATGCCTCCTTCTATGGTGTCACCGTTGGGTGTTACAGATCGCTCCAGAGGGTTGTCGCGACGAAGGAGGAGGCGTCCCCTCGCAAGGGGAAGAAGAAGCAGCAGCAAGCAGAGTGTGGAGATGATGATGATAATGGCATCGACCACGGGAGCATCCGGCCTGTCGAGAATCGAAGCGATTGGAGGCCCAATATCGTGGAATTGAAGAGGCGAGTGGACACATTGCAAGAACGACAGCATTATTATTTCTATTAATATATTTATTATTTTGCTGAAAATTCAATAGAAATCTTTTTTTTTCTTTTTTTTTTTTCTTAGATTTGTCCAACAAATAACCAAATCTTCCTAACTAACTAGAACCCGTTTGACCTAAATTTTTTTAAAAGTGAATTTTTAAAAAATTTATTTTGATTTGGAAAATTAATTTTGATTAAAAGCTATAGATTGTTCCATTGAGTTTAGATGAAAATTAATTTTTCTGAAATAATTTGGCGAAAAAAAAACTATTTATTAATAATAATTATTTTATTGAATTTTATTTTAAAATAGTTTAAAAGTTGAGTCTAAAATTAGAATTAAATTTCAACAAGTAGACATTAGCTACTTCTAATTTTGGGTCTCGAAAATTAAAAAATTAATTCTGATAATCAGATTTTGAAAACAAAATTATCAAACGCTTTATTGAGCCAAAATTTATTTTTGTGCCCAAAATTACTTTTCAAAAATTAGGCCCACTAAGATGAGCTATCTTGAAAAGTTTTTCAACTACTTTCAAAAAAAAAGTCTATGATTTACCCTTCTTTCTTCAAGAATTTACAAATTCTTTAGTTTTTTTTTTTAACCCTTAAATTAAGAAAATGTAAAATTTATGCCCTTTTTAGATACTACCAATAACATTGCTTAGTAATAATAATAATAACGTACAAAATTTATTTGTGAATCTGAATCGGCTATTCAGACACTTTGATTTTAAAATTTAAATTAATTATTTACTTTAAAAGCTTATAATTATGAGAATTATATGAAATATATTAATTATATCTGTAAAAATAAAAAATAAATTTAAATTTTAAAGTCAAGATACGTCTTATTCAAACTAAACAAATTGAAATGTTTGATAGTAAAATTAATATTTTGAAATGTTGGATGGCTAAATCAAAATGAACCATAATTCAAATAAATTTTATATGTATTTACAAAAAAAAAACAAGAACAAAAAATAATTACAGAATATATATATTTTTTAAGGGAAAAGGCAGCATGCTATTTATTTCGTTTATTTTTTTCTTAGAAATAAACTTAACTGAAAATTGTAAAGCAATTAGACTTCAAATGGATATCAATAACTAAGCCATTTGCCACTTACACCAGGGACAGTCTATTGGCTTAGCTATTTTACGGATTATAAGCAATCAAAGATAATACTTTATAGTTTTCAAAGGATTTCAATTCAATTTTTTATTTGATGGCAGATTTTTTGATAAAATAATAATTAAAAAAAAAAAAAAAAAAACATCCATAGAATAGTTAAGCACAATATTTTTAACATGACAAAATAAAAATACAAATACGCTAAATGACTGGGTGACATATTAAAATTCACGTAAAAATGAAGATAAATACTACGGGTGCGCCCTTTTGAATGCAGGAACCCCCCCCCCCCCCCCCCCCCCCCCCAAAAAAAAAAAAAAAAAAAAAAAAAAAAAACTCTATCCTCAACAGCTTACCCACACCTTCTATGTTATTTTGTTCACACTACAATTATGAATATCATATGCAAAACATTACAGCATCAAACTTCCAGCATGAAATTCATGGTATTTTTGAATGCTACTCACATATTGGGACTTCTCTACTACCTAATTCCACTGTAGCAAGAGCACAAAGTTTTTCTCTTCATAGAATTCACATTGATGATAATCCAACTCAACCTATAACAATTACATTTAGGAGAGCATTGTGGTTGATAGAAAGCTTTTAGAGTAAATTAAGTCATAAATATTTGTTCAGAGATTTATAATTTATTATTATTATTATTTATCATATTTATTTTTTCACATAATTTAGATATTAGAAGGAAACTGAATAATTAATGAATATCAAGTTAAATTTTAAATAAAAAATATATAAGTTTATAAATAAAAACATATAATATGTCCGAGTCAACGCGTCATAAATATCAAATGGTGAAATATAATAAGTCTAAATAAGATAAAGTTACGTCCATTAATATATAATATGTATATAGTATTATAAACCATCAAAAATATATAAAAATAATATTTTGAACCATTTGTAATTATATTATATTAATAATATTTTGAACCATTTGTAATTATATTATGTTAATAATTTTAATAATCGTTTATAAATCAAATTTTAGTTATATTTAGATATAAGATTTATTTTTTTTTTCTCGACTAATAATAGCTATAATTCTTATTTTGTTTGCATTATAATATGTTTCAAATAACCGAATTCACTATAATATGATATTTTTTATCATAATCATCAACGGTTATATCATATTTTTATATATATTTTTTTATTTTAAATGTCTTAATTAATTTATTTATAAGGTTTTGTAAAGGATTGTTGGTAGGAAAGTCAGCATAGTAAAATAAATAGATAAATTATTGCTGTTGTTTTGATATAATAGATAGTATGTTAGTATAACATTAAATTCTAATATTAACACTGAATTAAAAATATAATTTTCGCCAAATTTAATCCATTTAATTCATGTATAAAAGATATTTCTACACTATAATACAAATTATAGAACATTAAGCTGAAATCCAACCTGAAGAAAAATCACCTCATAAGATTTTCATTTGAATTTCCATTTGAATTTCATATTAGTAATTTAATTGTGTGAATTTTCTATCCTCTAAAAATATTATTATTATTAAACTAATTTTGACATAGTCCAGTATAGTCAGCTACGGTGCTTCTAAAAGCATTAAGTTCTTGGTGCTATAATCTTTTTAGTCATTCCATCAATTCTAGTGGCCAATGTATCATAAACCACCATTGACCATTGTTGACTTCTATGTCACAAAAGTACAATTTTGATTCAGTAACCTTACTTTTGTTTCAACAACCTAGAGGCTTCATCCAAAGACTAAAATATTACAAACATTAATAACTAGAAATATTCTAGCTCAATATTACATATAAAGAGTGTGTATGTGAGAGATTACAATACTTTTAGACTCCATTTGGTTGGAGTATAAATTTAAGAGATATAAATTTTTTTATACCTAAATAGTTTACTATTTCGGAATAATCAAATATAAAAGTTAAATTATATTTGATTCAAAAGTTGATATTCTTTAAAATAGATAAAATTGTGTTTCGTTAAAATTATAAAATAGTAGAGAATAGTAAAAAAAAAAGAATAATAATAAATTTTTTATCAAAATACCAACTTTATCCTTGCATATAGAAAAATTAATTTAAATATTATAGTAAATTTAAAACAATTTAATTATAAATAATAAATTATATTTTACCTAAACAAAATAATATTTTATATTTTCTAGTATATTTTAGTAAATAATAATTAGTAAACAAATTTATAATGTAATCCAATATTTAGCTTTACCAAAGTTTTAAAAATAAAATTACTTTGGATGGACCATATAAGAGTAAGTAACAATGAAATCGTTAATTGCATTTGTAATTATATTCTATTCAAGCATAATAAGATTTTCAAATTTAGATAATAATAAAAAATATAATTTTCACATAGCCTCAAATTCAAAATAAAGCAAGAAATAAATAAAAACCACATAGTCTTAGATTAAAAGTAATAAAAGAAAAGCAAAAAATAAATGAAAATCACATAGCCTCATGTTCATATAGCTTCAGATTAGAAGGTTAAAAAAAAAAAAAAAAAAAAAAAAAAAAAAAAAAAAAAAAAAAAGAAGAAGAAGAAGAAGAAGATAGCTACAGGTTGAAAATTAAGCTGCAAATATTAAAAATCTCAGCCCCTGAGGGATATATATATATATATATATATATATATATATATATATATATAGAGAGAGAGAGAGAGAGAGAGAGAGAGAGAGAGAGAGAGAGAGAGAGAGAGAGAGTAGAGCTTATATACTTTCAAAAGTACAAGTTCATTCATACTTATAAATTTTTTATCATATAATTTGTATTGGAATTTATACAATTATACTTTATTTCTCTCTCTTCTTAAATGCCTTTACAATAACACAGATCTCAATACAAATTTTATGATAAAAAATTCACAAATATGAATAGGTTTGTATTTTTGAAAACATTATAAACTCTAATATATATATATATATATATATATATATATATATATATATATATATATATATATAGTCCGGCTACTATGCTATCGATAGCACTAAGCATTTGGTGCTATCGAGTTTTCTATCCTTAGATCATCCCCTTTGATCATTTCCATCCGTTATATTTTACAATTTTTTCAAACATCCATTAAACCCAAGGGACCCACTATCATCTCAACTATATATCTTTTAATCCAAGGGTTAAAAACTTAATAGCACCAATAATTTGGTGTGGTACTATTAATAGTATTCCAGCCTAGCTCTCTCTCTCTCTCTCTCTCTCTCTCTCTCTCTCTCTCTCTCTCTCTCTCTCTCTCTCTCTCTCTCTATCTATATATATATATATATATATATATATATATATATCCACACTAAATATAAAAGCGGATAGAAAATTTGGAGTTGGCAAACGAAATCTTAAATGAAATAAAAATATATTTCGTACACATTTTTTTAAAAAAAAACTAGCTAAAAACAAATGAGGTTTGAAAAATTAAATGGTTTAACATTGGACGTAGCAACTAATAATTATTTAAATTTAAATAACGAATTCAAAATTAACTTTAAATTTTGAGTTTGATTCATAAATTTAAATTTAAATTCTAAATTTTTAATTAATTCAAATTTTAATTTTTTGAGTATATATTAAAAAAAAAAAAAAGTGTATGTTATGAAACAACAAAAAAATATTTACTATATAACTAGATTGGAAACATACTTAGTGTTGGGGCGAAAATGTGGCTTACGAGCGATCGGCCCATGGGTGACCCTCCAAAGGGGTCAAAGTGCGCCGCGTGTCAACAATCAAGCGATTGAACCGAGTAGGGATCCGCTCGGTCGGGTTCTCCTCTGGTAACTCTCATGATCGTTCGGTCGGTGACAACCGAATCGAGTTTACGGGGATAGAAAGGAATCACCGGTTTCGACTTAGAATAGCCGAACCGGGTAAAGAGATAATGATATAACTTTAAAGCACAAGAAAATACAAATAAAGACACGGCTGATGAGCCGGTTTACACTCTAAATGCACAAATAAAGACACGCCTGAATGAGCCGGTTTACACTTTATATTGATTTAAGAAGGGGATATAAGGAAAAAGATATGGATCAAAGGATTACAAGTAAGCATACTCCTAGAAAAGCAGTAAAGGAAAGTGATAAATGCATGCATGAAAAATTAAGTTAACCTACTCCTAGATAAACGAAGAAGCAGGGGTGGTACCGGGCTTACGAGCTTGCCGGACTCCTTTTTCTTCGATGGTTCAGATATTTATACACATCCCGAACCATATTATTTAGCCGCCGATTTGAATTATCGACGTGATTTGGGGAGAATCATCATAAAATCCTCAACGACTTCCATATGAGACAAATATCCTTAATAGAAGAGTAGACGTTTTCCGTCTAGGTTCACCTCCTAATCGTTGCGTTGGAGCGCGATCTTTGGCGCCTTCTAATGCTGGACGCGGCCTACAATTTTGGGTTAGTTGCGGGATTCGTGCCTAAATCTCGCACTCCTTCCCTCCAAAATCTTTCCTTTCTCGCCTCGTGCTGCTAAGGATTGACCTTGACTTCGCCTCTTCCATTGCTTGATTTGAGGCGGTCTCGTATCTGTCTTTGGCTGAGAAACGGTCTTGGGTGAGACGATAATCTTCCTGTTGATCGCTCCTCTTGTCGGCTGACTCCCTTATCAACTGGCGCCTTCAGCCGATGGCATTCGTCGCATCTTGTGCTTTTATGTGACCGAAGTTGTTCCGGATCGAGATGCAGACCCTTCTTCGGCTAACTTGTCCTTCCGTCAGCTGGTGTCTTCGTGCGCTTCATACTGTACTACTACGCACTTAAAACCGGTCTGAAAAGCGACGCGAGTCTTTCCTTCCTTGGCTTGATCAACCGAAGGTTGATTCCAACTCCGCCTACTTTGTCGTCTGATCGAGGCGGTTGGATACCTTTCTTTATCCGCAGTCGCCCCTAGATAATGTGATAGCCCTTGCATTGGCCCCTTCTCCTTTCGGTTGATGTTTTTAGCCGACGGCCTACGTCGCGTACCGCATTCGAACGCGACTGAGATCGGTCTCACTCGAGACGCGAGTCCCTCTTTACTTACACAAAACCTCGTCGGCTGACACCTTCAGCCGATGGTAAGTGCCACGTGTCACTCCCTTAAGTGACGAAAATTCTGGTCTCAATATTTAGAAACAAAATAATGTTTTTTAAAAAATCAATTGAAAATAGACTTATGCCATCAATAATCATTTAAATTCAAAATACAAAATCTAAATTTATTTTACTTTTATATATATATATATATATATATATATATATATATATATATATATATATATATATATATGAGTCCGACTAGAATACTATCGATAGTACCAAACAATTGATACTATCAAGTTTTCAGCCGTTGGATAAAAAGATATGCGATTGAGATTATAGTGGTTCCCTAAGATTTTTACTATTCAACCAACCACCTAGTAAACCCTAGGGGCCCACTATAATTCCAATCGCATATTTTTTCATCCAACGACTAAAAATTTGATAGTACCAATGGCTTGGTGCTATCGATAGTATTCTAGTCTAATTCATATATATATATATATATACAATACCGGTCATATTTACAAATTAAATTAAATTTAAATATAAAATTTATTGTATATATATATATATATATATATAGAGAGAGAGAGAGAGAGAGAGAGAGAGAGAGAGAGAGAGAGAAGCTGGAGAGAGAGAGAGAGAGAAGCTGAGGTACTCTTATGAGTATAGTAGTCGTTGTACTCATCCGAGTGAGAGAGAGGGAGAGAGAGAGTATAGTAGTTGTTGTACTCATGAGAGAGGGAGAGAGTGTGTGCGCGCGTTAGAGTAAGTATAGCTACTGTATTCTTATGAGTATAATAGTTGTAGCATTCGGAAGCCCATAGCCACCAGATCTGCTCCTAGATATATATAGATCTGATGGCTAAGGGAATATTTCTGAAACTTCAAAAATTGCTATTTCATTTGCCATGTAATTCTTTCCGCTAATTGAACTATCCCCCATCACGTATATTATCCTGCAAATCCCGATCTACATATATAACTATTTTGTTTTTCTGAAACTTCATAAGTTGCTGTTCATTTGCCATGTAATTCATTCTTTATGATATTTCATGTCACTAATTGAACTACTCCCGATCACATATAATGCTGCAAATCCCGATCTACCTCAAATATTTCATAGTTGTTTACTACTCGTATTTCGTATTTCAATAGTTCGTAGGAGCATGAAAATCTTTTTTGGACACATACTCGCCTGCAACATCGATCGACTTAACTCAAACTGGGAGGACAAAAAACATCTCACAGTAGGAGGGGGAAAAAACAAAACCACTCTCAACGCAGAGCAGCTCTTCTTAAGCCTAAATTGCCCATAATTCTTTGAAATACTCTTTGAGCTGGGCATTCAGTTTGGTTAATGGCAAAATTATGACCAAACCCGTTAAGTGCGTGCGTGTATATTAAAAAATGCTACACAATGCGGGACACACCATTCATCCTTATCCAGTGAATCTCACAGCATTCATCGTATAGAAACAAACAACGACACAGAGTAAGTTTTAAATAACAATAATGTAATGGGAGTTCAATTGCTATTTCAATTGGATCACTCCATCAGATACTTTTTTGTTTTCTTATTTTGTCAGCTGATCATTTCTCAAAAAAGATATGCTGTTGCTTCAGCTTCTACATTGTTTCATAAAGATGACATAATAGCTAAATCATCGTGTAATTGAGACAAAGCCGCAACTGATTCAACTCCCACATTGTTTCGTAAAGATGACATAATAGCTAAATCATCGTGTAATTGAGACAAAGCCGCAACTGATTCAACTCCCACAACATCTCCATATCACATCGAATGGCAGCGATGAAGGTATGTTAAGAACATTAAACAGCACTAGATGAAGTGTCTCAACTGAAACAAAACGGAAGTTGAACAAATTGAAGTGCAGTAGAATTCGTGATACTCCATGGTAAGTTTGGGACCGACAGCATAATTTAACCAAAAAATAAAGAGCATATAATTTGTCCAATTATATTCATAGAATTTCAGGAACTCTGGAGAGACCGTACAATGTCAGATTATAAAACCTGGATACAATATCTACAAAAGCATCAACCAAACAGTACTGAATCATAATATTACTGAAGAGCTGAGGGCTCTTCTTAGGGAGTACAGCATGCTTAAAGGAGGTATTGTTGATCTGCAAAATAGAAAAGGAGACCAAAAAAAAAAAATTAGATATGCATTTAAATCGGATCCTAAGAAACAAGATTGCAGCAGATACCAACACTGTCAAAGTGAGAAACTGGGAACCATAGAAGATAGTAATGGATCCAACTCTTGAAGTCAAATGGAATAGAAAAGATTATTGATTCATTTCTTCATCAGAGATCTAGACGAAACACAAAATTTAGGTTCACAATTTAGTTAATTTAGGTTGGTTGAAATCAAATTACAGAACCAAATGGCAGATACATAGCAACTAATGCATTAATTCAACCTACCCAGACTTGGCTTGAATTGATGATAACAATCTTAAAAATTTTGTTTGCATGAGTACAGAATTTATTTCTATAAATTTATTTGTTGAATATTTGAAACTAAATTTCAGAAACCATACAAATTCAAAATCAATATGTTAGTGTTACAAGGTACTCAGATAGCATCAACTTATTGATTGAGATTTGAGAGTATATGAAGCATTTCTTATATGCATCTTGAAGAAAGTTTGTACCAAAAAAAAGCTATGCTTCAAATCAACAACTGGAGGAATAGTCCTAAGATAATCAAATGACTACAATGAAATTCTGGAGAACGAAACATATGCTGGTGATTGAAGATGTTTTACAAGAATGTAAGTCAATCCTCAATCCAGGATCATGGCAAATTTAAATAGAAGGTAATCGTTAATCTGAATTCTAGCAGATATGGTAGATTGCTAACCAGAACAGTTTCAAATACACAAGCTGATACTTGATTGAGAATGTTCTGTAAGAAGGGTAATTAATCTCCAAACAAAGATTATGACAGCTTCTACCAAAAGGCAAAGAAGGCCTTTGCTAGATGTTGATAGTTAAATAGTATGATTGACACAACTCAGTCAAAAAGGGATGGAGGAATTGTCAATTAGTTATAATTACTCTGGATTAGAGTAGTAATTGTAACAAGAATAGACACCCCTTAAAATTTAGGGCTTTTGCAAACAGGCACAACGACTTTCATTTGATATCAGATAGATGTAACAAAACACTGCAATAGGTGCTTCCATCCAATCACCAATCACCATCATTAAACTAACGGCTATGCAGTCACATGCTACTCGCGTGTGCTCGTTCCTCAAAGATCCAAACTGTGTTTTATTTTAAACTAAAATGTTATTTTGAAGCCATCTATAGAATCCCTACTCGGCTCAGGAAAAAGTTCTCTCTTCCTACTATCGAGTGATTCAGCCCCTATCCAGAACCCCAAGAACACTACTGTTAGCTCATTAGCAGCACATGGCCGCATAGTTGATAGTTCAATGACGACTCTCAGATGGAAGCACCTATCCCACTGTTTCTTTAAGTAGAGGGGTCAAATTTCAAAAATTGGAAGTTGAGGGAATTGTTTGCATTAGAAATTAAGTTCAGTATACAACAAAATAAACCGAAGAGCTTCAGGGAACTGTTTGCATAAGCACTTAAGTTCAGTATACAAAGAAATAAACCGAAGAGCTTCCTTTTGAACCGAATTGTGTGTAAGTGATATAGGTTCATCTTTCCACTGTGAGGTCCAAAGTGAGTCCAGTAAATGCAAGAAAGCAGATTACTTCCTGTTGACTAAAGTCTCTATCAACCTGATTCATCACACCACTGTAAACATCTCTAACAAGCATGACATCAAGACTGGATATCATCCTACTTCACCCAGAACCTTCAAGCATTCTACTCTTCAACATCTTTGACTTTTAGCCTAATACCTGTTCATAATGAAAGCAACCTTTTTTAACTCTCAAATGACAAAAAATTGGTTTTTGTTTAGCATGAGGGTAAGGAACAACCATTTGGAGGACCACATGGAGTAGAAATCAGTGAAAAATTGGAATTGCTATGTAGAGGACAGAGAGAAAACAAAACCTCATATTCTACAAATTTATAATGCGACATTTCTGAATTTCACTTATCTGCCTTTTGTACTAGCTAGATAACTTTCCAACATACATAAGCATGTTTTTCATATACTGTTTACTTTAATAAATCTTTTACTTGACGTCAATATCCTAACCTACACCTAAATGCCATCTTTATCAATTGTTAGCACATATTTAAGTCATGCTATGCAAACAATTAAGGCTGCACGTTTCTTTTGAATATTGCTATAAGATACAAGTGAATGTCAGAAGAAAACTTTCGAAGGCGACGAATCGATCAGATAAATTACCAGAAAAAACCAATGCATCAAACGATGGAGAAACTAAGAATGCCAATAAGCCGGATTACCATAGTTGAACTTTAAAACATGCTTATAAAAAAAAAAAAAAGTGATTAAAGCATAGAAGAACAGTTGAACAAGACCAATATAGAACAAGTGTGTTGCAAGGACCTGATCCAATGAGAAGGACAGCCAAAGCAAAATGTTCAGTAAAAACACGTTTCCAGGTCGTTTGAATTCTAATTGACAACCGAAGAGAAAAGGAAAGATGAAACATATACCCAAAGTGAGCTCAGAAAAGATAAAATGAAAAGACAACCTTGCTAACCTTCTCCTTCTACTTGTCTAAAACAGAGTGAGTGAAGCAATGTGTAAAGAAAGATTGAAACTTGAATAATGCACATGACCATAACAACTGTCGAATGCTTTTAGAACTTTGATCATCATCATATTGCGAAAGTGCTAAGGATGTCGTGCCCATTTTTCAACAACTTAGTTAAATTTATCTGTTCAACGGGGGTAAATCTACTGCTGATCCTATGCATTCCTCGATGTTGAAACAGTAGAAGAGAATTATGAGCATTCTAGTGACAGGTTACCACCGTCGCAATCAACGGCCTAGGGGAGAGGAATTAATAGCACCAGAAGCAACGCGAAACAATCAATAGAAGGGAAGCAAAGAAGTTTATACCCTAGCCGCGGGCCTTGAGATCGGCAAGGCGGCGCGAGAGGTCGTCCTCGTCGACCTTCTCCTTCTCCTTGGCGGGAAGGGCGTGGGCGGCGGGCTGCGGCAGCCCGACGGAGACCTCGAGGCCGTAATCGTCGGCCACCTGCTGCATGAGGCTGTTGACCTCGCCCTCCGGGGTGGAGAGGCTGGTGGAGCCGGCCATGGCGCCCTCCATGAACTCGGCCTGGACCTCCATGTTAACGAACTGGCGCTCGAACTGGTCCATGGTCTCGGACATCTTCTGGAGGTTTCCGGAGGCGAGGGCGGAGTCGAGGGACTTGACGATGGAGCCCATGGACTTGCCGATCGCCTGCATCTTGGCCTGGGTGTCGAGGCGGGCGACGACGGCGTCGAGGCGCGAGGAGAGGCGGAGGTAGTTCATCTGCTCGGTGCGCTTGCGGATGGCGTTCTCGGCGTAGATGCGGGCGCCGTCCATGTTCGCCTTCTCCATCGCCTTCTTCACCTTGAGCTTCTCCGACTTCTCCTCCTTCTCGCACTTGCGCGCCTGGCGCTGGAGGCTCTTCGAGGTGAACTTGAGCTCCATGATCTGGTTCATCAGCTTCTCCGTGTTCCCCATGGCTTCGACGACCGAAGGGGACTATGTTAGGGTTTCGGGAAAAGGGACGGAAGAGGGCGTCGTGTTTATGAGGGAACGGGAACGAAATTAGGGTTAGGGTTTCGGTGAAGGAGAGGGGATGGATCGAGGTGATGGGAAAAAGAAGAAAGGACAAAAATAAATAAATAAATAAATAAATAAATAAATAATAAAAACGAGAGTCGTCGTAGATGCGTAGTAGAGAATAATCGACGCGTCTATCCCGAGTCCCGACGCGGTTGGGTCAATTACATCAAACCTTAATAAAGAAATACTATTTCCGGATTAGGAGATTGTTTCGCCTTAATTTTTAAAAAATAATTTTTAGGTCAAACTAAATTTCTTAGTTAATTGCATAAAAATTCTTTGTAAGCACATCAATTATTAAATGTAAGATTTTTTGGCTCGAGAGTATGAGAATATTATTTATTTGACCTCTCACACCAGTACAGAGAAACTTTCCCAAGTCAAAAGCATTACAATATTATAGTGGGCTTCGTTGCCCATCTTTGCATAGGTCGCAAAATACCGTACCGGTAACAAGATAGCCAGGTATATTCATTAGCAATTTTCAACTTCCGGAGAATGAGCGAGGAAGAGCGAGGAAGAGCGAGTGTGCGTGGCCGGGGGAGAGGGAGAGAACGAACCCCACCGCGATGGAGGGGCGTTGGTCGTGCGCGGGACTCTCTGGAGGGGAGGCGTGAGGCTAGGCGGAAAACTGGCTCGGAGCGAGCCGCTGAGGGGAAACGTTGTACGAGGAGGAGGAGGTGCCCCACACCGCCCCGCGGTCCCGCGCCCGGGGGAGTGCGTCGCAGGGATTGTAGCGGGAGGAGCGCTTCTACCCGACGGGACCAACCCTGGTCCCCTTACCCTCTGCCCCGTGACTCGTCGGTGGAAGCGCATCCGTGGAGCAGGGTCCATCAGCGGAGCAGACCACGGACTGCGACCGTGCGCCCGGGGACTGCGACCGTGCGCCCGGGGACTAAGCGCTTTGCCCACCAGTACACTCCATCGACCGCTGGCCCCAGTCTGTTAAGCAGTGGGCCACAGTCGGGTCGCCGTAGGGTCCCCCTCGGACAGCACCCTGGTACGGAGATTCGCCGCTACCGAGCATCTACGTCGCCTCATGACTACCCGATCTCCCTGCTGTCCCTCACCCCGCACCGCAGCTCCATCAAGACCAAGGCGCGAACCCGCTTTAGGGTCAACTGGGCGGACCGGCAGGGAATCCCCCTCCATTCTGTCTCCGAGTCACCTCACCTGCAGGGGCTTACCTCCTGCCGCACGCCTCCTTGCCCCCTGCCTACCCCCCTTTGGTCCCCTTCGTTGGAACCGGGGAACTCTGGCTCGCTGGGTCACGCCTCCTATAAAGAAGCACTGCTTCTCCCTTCAACCATACCACCCCGCTCCACCAAGCCTGGCCCCCACCTTCGGGTTCCGAACCGGCCCACCTCCCTTTCGGAAGCCAAGAAGTGCTTTCGCTGTCTTGCTCCCGACCACCTGGTGAGGCACTGCAGAGACCCGGTGCGCTGCGCCTCGTGCCGCCGGACCGGCCATAGAGCTCGAAGCTGCACCGCCAACCGCCCCCACCCCGTGATGCAGGGAGGCGTCGGCTTCCGCCCTGAACTGTTGAAGGCGTTCATCCCCATCACGGAGGACTTTCGCAGCAGAGAGCTCAAGCGCCAGAATGCAATTCTGGCGGACTGTATCGGACGCTGCACTCTCGGCCACAGCCCTATCACCACGGTCGCGGCTGACATGGCTGAGAGGTTCGGCGGCATCCCCGAGAGCTTCCTGGTGGCCGAGCACCAAGATCGCGAGTTTGTCATCTTCCTCCCTGAATGGGTCCTGCCCGAAGACCTCTGCAACAACGGACTCCTCCAACTGCGGAACTGCCAGCTTCGCTGTCTGGCCTGGGACCCTTACCGCGGCGCCGCCCCTTCTCGACTGACCCACAAGGCATGGATCAGACTCGGCAGGCTTCCGTTTGAATGCTGGTCGACGCAACGGGTCACCGCCCTGGTTGGCGGCTTCGGCCGCTTCCTCGAGGCCGACGTCGCAAGCATCGACATGGCGAACATGTTCGCCTACCGGTGTCGTGTGGCGGTGGACGCCCTGGAGGACATTCCGGAAGCGCTCTCCATCTCGATGGGGAGCATTGTTGTGACTGTGCCGATCACGATTGAGAGCATCGCGCCCTTCGGGGGCGACGACCGCGGTACACCGTTTGTCGGTGGCGGGACTGAGGAGGGGGGCGACCAAACGGACCCCCAAGGCCGCCGAATTGCCAGGAGAATCCCCCTCGTTGACCTCCGCGACGACGGCTCCAGCTCGAGGGATGCAACCAGGGCCAGCTCGTCAACCGCCTCGGTGACCCGTGGCAGGAGGCGTCGCCCCGGACGTCGGCCCGGGGGCGACCACCAGCCGCCGAGAGCGGCGGACCCCGCCGCGTCGCCACCTGTCGGACCGCTGGCCCCCGTCGCGCCGAGTGCTGCGGACCCCGCCGCGCCGCAAGCTGCGGACCCCGACGCGCCGTCACCCTTCGAACCGCTGGTCAAACCACTCGTCTGTACTCCTCTTTGCCCTCTGGACCCCCACTCCGCAGCAATGGCCCTGCCTCGGACTTCCAAGCCTCCGATCCTTGGCGATGTCAACGACTGCCCTCGCCCCCTCGGGGGGCGCAGATTGCCCTTCTCAGCTCCGTTTTCAAATACCTTCCTTGTTAAGGGCCTGTGGGAACTGGCGGTTGTGGGAACTCTGCCTAGTGACGCTCGACAACCGCTGGTGGTGGTCGAGGTAGTGTGCCGTCTCCTCTCCCCGATGCATCAACTGCTGAGCGCCCCCCCTCGGCTGCTGCGCGACCCTCCCCTCGTCCGCTGTGTATCTGGCGACCCTCCCCTCGTCCACTGTGAGCCTCCCTTCTGTGGGCCCCTTCCCGACTCCCTTGAGCCCCTGCTCTCACCCCTGCCCTCTGGGGCCACTTTGCTGGCCTCACCTAGGTGGGCCCAGGGTCCCACCCTTCTGACGACCTCGACTTCCTTCGGCCGTCTGGGCCCACCCGCTTGTCCCCTGGGCCCCCTCGGGCCCACCTGCGGACCTCTGATCCTCCCAACCTCCTGCCCTGCGTGCCCTCCTACAGCGGGCCTTGCCTCGGGTCCCCATCACCCTGGGTCCAGCAGGGGGCCCCCTGCCCCTCCCCCCGTGTACCCTGGGTGCCCGCCCGGCACCCCGGCTGTCTACCGTGGGCCCACCCTTGGGCCCCCACCTTCCCCGCTCTCCCCGGGGCCCCGCCGATCCAGTAGTGGGCCCCCAATCCAACCTCCGCCCGCCAGCCTCCTGGACAACCGTGGGCCCACTTGCGGGCCCCAAACTTATCCACCCTCACTTTCTGCCCCCCTGGGCCCGCCCACTGTCGGTCCCCCTGGACCCAAGCCTGCTGCTGAACTCCTGGACGCCCGTGGGCCCACCCGCGGGCCCCCACCTACTATGTGTCTCCTCCCATCGATCCTGGGCCCACCCCCTGTTGGCCCCCGCGGACCCGAGCCTGCTGCCGGCCTGGTTCGGGGCACCGGGCCGCCGCCGCAACGGAAGGAGTCCGCCTCCGCCTCGCCGAGCGACTTTGGTGGCTTGGACTCTCGTGGGAACCACCGGCCTCGCCCGGCCCACCTTCCCTCCCCCCACCCTCGCCTCTCACCACCTGACGGCGAAGCTGGGGCGACGGAGGACCTCCGTCGGAGCCCCCCTCCCCCTGCTCCACCCTTCCGAGGGAACCCTGCTGCCTCGGGGGACGACTTGGCTCCCGCCCCCCTGCCCATCTCTGCCGGTGACCACCTCGACCTTGGGGCGGCCGTGCTTGCCGAGCCCCTGACCCCGCCACTCGCCGCTCCACCGGAAACCGGATCCTCTACCACTGCGGCCGTCAGGCGAAGCCCCAGGCTGGCGAAGCTCGCTGGTTCCTGTACTCTGGACCGAGCAATTGCCCGCCGAACCCTGCTCCTGGGTGAGGGTGCGTCCGCTTCCACTCACCCCGACCCCGCCTGCGCTGCGGCAATCAACGCGGTCACCCTCAAGTCCGCGAAGTTCGGCATCAGGCTCAGCGACAGGGAGGCCTGCTCCCTCCGGGACTTTTCAGGCTCTGCGTTCTGATCGGCGTGTCGCCCGCGTCTTGTTGTTTGGTGCCTTGTCTTCCTTTATGTTTCAGATCTGTACCTGGAATGTCAGAGGGTTAAATGACCCCTCGAAGCGGGCTTTGGTTAAGTCTGTAGCCTGTACCCTTAAGGCTTGTATCTTTTGCTTTCAAGAAACAAAGGTTAGCGCGTTCCCACGCTCCTTCCTTTCCTCCCTTGCGGGCCCTGCCATTGATAAGTGCCTTTTCCTGCCCTCCTCGGGGGCCTCGGGCGGCCTCGTCACGTGCTGGAGCTCCAGGCACTTCACCTGCTCCGAGTCCATCGTGCGGGACCGCTCCCTCACTCTGCGGCTGACCCACGCTCTGACCGGCTCCTCCTTTTACCTCACCAATGTTTACGGTCCCCCCTCCTGGGATGGCAAAGAAGAGTTCTGCCGGGAGCTAGGTGCGCTCAAATCTGTCTGCCTCGGCCCCTGGGCAATCTGTGGGGACTTCAACCTTACGCGCTCCGCTGCTGAGAGGCAGGGCCGCCACTGCTGCAACCGCCTCCTGACCATGTTCAACAACCTGATCAACGAGCTCGAGGTGGTTGACCTCCCTATCCGCAATCAACGCTTCACCTGGTCTAACATGCAGTCTCCACCCTCCCTCGCCAAGCTGGATCGCTTCTTGGTCTCAACCGACTGGGAACTATCTTTCCCCCTATCCGAGGTCTCGACGCTGGCTAGAATCACCTCGGATCACTCACCTCTCCTCCTCCAATTGCCTTCGAAGAGGGCCCCCTGCCCCTTCAGATTTGAGAAGGTCTGGCTAACCAGGGAGGACTTTGTCTCCTTGGTACCGACTTGGTGGCATGAAATGGGGGACAAGCAGGGAAGGAACGCGAGCGCCATCAACTTCAACGCTAAGCTCCGCCACTGTCGCAAGCGCATCAAAGAGTGGCGGGCCACTTACTTCTACAACATCTGCAAAACAAAGAAGGAAACCGCTGAGGAAATCCTAAGGCTGGACACCCTCGAAGAGACCCAATGCCTGACCACCATGGAGATTCTGCAGAGGGCTAAGCTCAGAGACCTCTTGAAAGCCATCATTGACGACGAGGAGATTCTTTGGCGAACCAGATCCAAGCAGCACTGGCTGAAAGAAGGGGATGGGAACACGAAGTTCTTCCACGCGACGGCCAACGGCAGACATAGGACAAACCGGATCGGGACAATCACCGATGCGGGCATAACACTGGAAAGGGAAGCGGACAAATGCGACTACTTCTACCACAAGTTTAAGAACCGGTTCGCCCCCGACCACCTTTCGCCCACCTCGTGCGGTGACTGGAGTGATCTCTTCCCCGATAGAACCGCGCTGAGCTCGGCAAGCCTTACCGCCCCTTTCACCGAGGAGGAAGTTAAGATAGCGACTTTCCAGATGTCTGGGGATAAGGCGCCCGGGCCCGACGGCTTCAGCATGGCTTTCTACCAGAGATTCTGGGACGTCATCAAGGCCGACCTCCTGAAAATCTTCGACGAACTCTATGAGGGCACTCTCCACACGGGCCCCATCGACTACACCCATATCTGCCTGATCCCCAAAACTGAAGGGGCAAGCTCAGCGAACGACTTCAGGCCTATCAGCCTCCTCAACTGCGTCCAGAAGATCATCTCAAAGGTTCTCACGAACAGACTGCTCTCTAGCCTGGGGAATATCATCTCCCCGTCTCAGTCAGCCTTCATCAAGGGAAGATTTATTCTTGACTCCTTCGTCACGGCCAGCGAAACCATCAACTGGGGCGCCAACAAGCACATCGACTGTGTGGGAGTCAAGGCGGACTTCGAGAAGGCATTCGACAATGTTAGCTGGAGCTTTCTCAAACACATTCTCTGCTGCCTTGGCGCCAACCAGAAATGGTGTGGATGGATCGAACAGTGCACCATCAACGGCAAACTCGCCATCCTCGTCAACGGCAACACCACCAAATGGTTCAAGATGAAAAGGGGGCTCCGCCAGGGGGACCCCCTCTCACCTTTTCTCTACCTGCTGGTTGCCGAAGGCCTCGCGCGCATGACCGCCAGAGCCGCTCAGAACAACCTGCTCACTGGGGTGGGACCCTCGCGGGACACCAAAATCTCGCTCATTCAGTTTGCGGACGACACCTTCTTCTTCTGCCAAGCCAAGATCAGACAGATCCGCAATCTTCGCTCTCTCTGGCTGCTCTACGAATGGGCCTCGGGGCTCAAAATCAACACGTCGAAGTCGGAGCTTCTCTACCTGGGCAATGGGGACTCTAAGGGAGCGCGTCTGGCAGCAACCCTAAATTGCAGACTTACTTCGCTACCGCTCAAATACCTTGGACTGCCACTGCGAAAGGGACGCATCCCGAAGGACGACTGGCTCCACCTAATCTCCAGGATTGACAGTAGGATCTCTGGTTGGCAAGCAAAACTCCTCTCCTACGGTGGGAGACTCACATTGGTCAACTCGGTGCTGTCCAATCTACCCCTCTACTACTTCTCGGTCTTCAAAGCACCTGTATGGGTAATCAAAAGAATTGACTCGTTGCGCAGAGCCTTCTTTTGGAAAGGAACCAGAACCACCACCGGGGGCAGCTGCCTTGTTAGCTGGAAGACGGTCTGCAGAAGCAAAAAAGATGGGGGCTTAGGCATCCTTAACCTGGAAAATCTCAACACTGCTTTGCTAGCCAAGTGGTGGTGGCGACTCCTCTCCTTGAACGCGCCCGCCTGGGAGCCCCTCGTTATGACCCTCTACTACCGCCGCAGAAAACCACTACACGAGGGCCCCTCCTTCTCGCCCCACTCCCACTGGTGGAGAGGCGTGCTCCAGACCAGGGAGCTCTTCAAGTGTGCCACGACCCACTCGGTGGGAAACGGAGCCAGGACCAGCCTCTGGTCCGACATCTGGACTGGTAACTCGACCCTCTCCACCCAGTTTCCGCGCATCTTTGATCAGGTCAGGGACAAAGAAATTAGGGTGAGCGAGTGCGTGGACCAGAACGGCTGGATTTGGCCCAGAATCCTTGAGGGCACCGAGGGGGGAACCAACGACCTCCAGAAGGCAATACTTGATCTGAAAACGACGACTCCGCAACCGTATCTCACCGGCGTCAACGACGAGTTCCGGTGGCGATGGACAACCTCCGGCGTCTTCACTGTAAAGTCAATGTATTGCTTCCTGCAGGACAGCGGGGAGATCGACAATCGCTTCACCAGGCTCTGGAGCATTAAAATGCCTCTGAAGGTCAAGATCTTCGTCTGGCTCCTACTGCGCAAGAGACTACTCACCAGAGACATTCTCCAGAGAAGGAACTGGAACGGCCCCACTTGCTGCGCCATGTGCCAAGGTCCTGCTGAAACAGCAGACCACCTCTTCCTATTCTGCCCCAGTGCTAACTGTCTGCTTGAAACCCTTCTACCCAACAAAGCGGAGATCCGCCGCTGCCCGAACGTACACACGCTTTGGGAGAGCAGCTCGAACATTAGGGGGGCTTGGGGCAAAAGAACTCTCGTCACTATTGCGGCCACTTGGTGGATAGTTTGGCTCGAACGGAATAGAAGGATCTTCGACGAAAAGAGCCGAAGACTGGTCGCCTCCCTCGCCGACATTAGGGTCTGCCGCTCGCATTGGTCTAGGCACTGTACCTAGGCCTGGGGCGCCAACCCGCTTCCTTGTACTTCTTTCTTTCAACTTTCTTGTTCCAATTTTCTTGTTCTTTCTTTTCTCCTCCTTTCCCCCTGCCCGGTCCCCGTGACTGGGCTTCCCCCTTTCGTGTAGCTGAATTCATTTTCCCTTTGAATGAAGCGGCAGCATGCTGCCTTTTCTCAAAAAAAAAAAAATTAAATGTAAGATTTTAAATATACGTATTTGATACTCATTCCTACTGATATAATCTGTTAGTGAAATTTATTAAATCTTGAGTAAAGTTAAACTAGATATTTTAATCATAGTTAATTGATGCAAAAAAATTATTATTTTGTCTCTTCTTACACATATAAAGAGAAAGGAAAAAAAAAAAAAAAAAAGGGGAAGAGTGTCACGCCCCGGGTGTAAACCAGAACCCGGGCCCGTCCACAGATCCGCCGTGCATGCGGTATTTCCCACATACACGAAGCGTCGGTAACCTGCTCAGATAGAAAAGATAATAAAAGAGCATAATAATCAGAGCTGAAATAAAACTACGGTATCTCAGACAGATGCTGGAAGTAAAAGGTACAACAGTAAAATAGAATACATATGTCTCTCCCAGCTCACTACTATAAATACAAACAGCTGGCAGAAGCCAGTCCCCAAAAGAAATACAAGAAAACTGTCTGAGAAGTCCTGGTACCCAAAAATCTCCAGCTACGACCCTCGGTGGCTCTCTATCTAGTCCGCAATCCGCTTACCTCGATCAGTTGCTGACGGCCCAGCAACTCCCACTGAGGACTCTGCAAAACAAGGGGAAAGAAAGGGACAAGAAAAAAACAATGGGGGTAAGTACTACTATAAACAGTAGCCTCCCCTAGTGGGTAAAGCCTCAGCTCAGATATGCCCACCAGGTGATCAGAGGCGAAAAGGGAAAGGAAAAGAAAGGAGATGCAGATAGGTAATGCGACTGATAAAGTGCTATCCCTAATATGCCTCTACATGACCAACCAATAAGGATGGAGAAAGTGATGCATCAGAATCAAGAAGCCTGTCATAATGACCCAATCTGATAGCCAGTGAACACTGGCACTGCCTGCTCTGCTGTCGAACTCAAGAAACCAGCATGGTGCCCGGCGCTCACACCGTGGAACTCAAGAAACCAGCATGGTGCCCGGCGCTCACACCGTGGAAAGCCTACTCCGGAGTGGCACTCGAGGGGAGCGACCCACACGAGTAAAGTATCACTGTATCAAGTATCACTGTATCAAGTATCACTGTATCACTGTAACCACTGTCTCATAATAGCAGGACTGGATCGAGACTAAGGAAGTGGGAAAAACCCTCCACTAAAGATAGCCCGATCCCCAAAACACCCAATCTGATGCAATAGTAACAATCCGGTCAACCACCCAAGATCCGTGGTCGCCGCAACACCCTGTCATAAACCCAACCTGTCCCAAATCCCCAATACCTGACTACACTGTCCAACATACGCTCGAACCTGAGCGACTAAGCCGCAAGTGTCAACAATAGGAGAAGAAAAGAGTAAATGCATGGTTTCTCCTAAGTCAAGTCCCAAAATAGTGTAGCAGTAAAAGATGACATAATTATGTGACCAATTTAATCATGCATGGTTCCAACATTTGTCCAATTTCCAAGAATAAATAATTTAGAGTGACATAAGCCAGGGTGATAGTCTCATATGAAAAATCATCAGTTTTGCAGTCCTCAATTCCTACTTAGTCTCCAAGAATACAGTCCAAATTAATTAAGCGATTAAAATCAGATGATCATTCTAACAATAATTATCAGGGATCCACATAACCAATAATTAATTCCTAGAGCATGCAAGTCTACCAATCAACACATTTAGCATTGTCAAATCAAGGGTACTCTGATATTCCTAGTGGGCATAACAAAGGAGAGGAGTACAACAACCACCCACCTGAAGTGCAACTGTCCAAGTCCGTACAGCTAGAAAATACCAAAACTTCAAATCCTTGCTTCCACAATTTCAGCACACCCGAAATATTCCTGGTACAGTACAAAGCTCACTAATTACACTTAGGCTCCCAATTATAGCACTAATTATCACATACAACCTCGAATTCTGAACTGTTAAATTATCACCTGCAGAAATTGCCCAGAAAATTCCAATAAAAATATCACGGCGATCCTTGCGTCGATAGCTTCGAAACGGTACCTTGCACGCCCAAATCCGAGTTCTGTACATCAAGATAAAAATTCGGCAAGGGGGCACACTCACACTAAAATCTGTATTAAGGACAGATTACTGTTCACTGAGAAAGCAGTAATTATCACCTCGAAATAAAATTCACAAAAATCCACTAAAAATACGAGCGCGTTCCTTGCGATCCGTAGATGAAAAAGTTGTATAGGCTCGTCTCCATCAGACGCTCGTGCGCGAAGATATGGCCAAAATACTCCGATGCTGTCCTCACATTCCTCACAGAAAAAGGGGTTCATTGTTACCTCGGGATCCGAGCCAAAGAAGCAAAATCAGAATGCGCGATCAAAATGAAAGATGAAGCCCTACCTGTCGTGAAGCCAACGGCGCAAAAATCACAGAAAAAGGAGCTCGGGGTAGGCCAGGGGAGCTAAAACACCGCTGCTGCGCCGAAGAAGAACACAGAAAACGCAACGTCGCGCCGCACCGTAAAATCGAGATCTCGAAATCCGTGCCACCCGAAAATCTGAAACTTGGTAGGATTGATCCTCACTTCATGGGGAAGAAATCATCCTCTAATCTCCCCTTCGAGCTGAGGCCTCGAAGGGGTCGAAATCCCCATTTGAAGAGCCCTCGGATGCACTTAAGGGAAAAAAACCAGGAAAAACCTTTCGCTGCGCCCGGTGCACGTGAGCCCACCAATGGTGGCGCGACACGTGGCCCCAACGACCGTGCACCGCCCGTGCACCGCGCACGCTGCTCCCGCCCGCACGTCGCGTACGGCACCTGCTCCACCCGTTGCGTAGACCGGGAGCACAACACCGAGCCAATCAAATGCTGCCACGTGTCCGTCGGTCCACCGTGCACCCTAAAAACTCCGTGGACCGCGCGCAGTGAACCGACCAACAAAAACCTGCCACGTGTCACGGCCGGTGCACCATGCACCAAAATTACTCCATGGACCAAGTGCCGTGAGCCACCCAACCAAAAACTGCCACGTGGCACCGCCTCAGTGCACGGCCGCCGCCGTGGACCGCGCGCCTGCCCGCGGCCCTGCGCGCTGCCCGCGCCCTGCCCGCGCCGCGCGCCGCCGCTGCTCCGCCTGCCCGAGGCCGTTCCGCCGCCGCCGGTGCTGCCCGCCGCCGCCGCCGGCGCCGGCGATCGCCGGAAAGCACTGTTCCGGCCGTGAACAGTAAAAGTACTGTAGCAAGCTCCGAAAAATCCAAGTAAATAGCCCATCTTGACCGTTTTCGCGCGCTGAATCCAAATACGGCGTCCGTTTTGCCAAATTCCAATCCTAAATTTGCCGGAGGCTCCCGGAAAGGTATTTCCATTCCGAATTTCGCGCCGAGTCCAAATTTGATATCCGATTTGCGCGAAAACTCTTCTAAACATCCAACGGGGTCTTCCGGTTATCCACGTGATCTATTTAAGCCCCGAATCCATCACTTGAATCCAAATTGGCACGCGAACACCGCCGACATGCCCCGTAGGCCTCCCGAAGCTGCCGGTCACACTGTAGAAGCCCTGCAAGGATCCGGGTCACCACAAAGAGATAGAATAAGAGAGAGTTCCACAAAACAAGAGTTTTATCAAAAAAAAAAAAAAAAAAAAATTTAGTTTTCTAAAAAAAATTTATTTTTAAAAATAGTTTTATAAAATATAAATTTATAAAAATTATTTTATACCTGTGCGGCGCGTAAGTCCCACGCGGGCGTGCTGGACTGGGTTAGGTATTAGTTGAACACGGCTATTAGTGTACGGTAATTCATTCCCCATGTCTAGTATAAGCTATTTATCTATTTTTATTAAAATTATTTTATCTAAATATTAAATATTTTGTTTAAATTTAAATACTTTATTTATTAAAATATTTTTTTTATTAAAATAGAATAATATAATAAAATAAATAATAATAATAATAAAGTTAAATAAGATTAAATTGTCACTCCTCAAGCTTGAAAATCGGTCTAATTTTTTTTTTTTTTTTTTTAAAAAAAAATCAGAATATAAACTGAAACCAGGACAGGAATAGATCACCACATTTATAGAAAATTTTCTGTCCACTCGGATAGAGTCTCCCCTATATATATGTACGGCTAAGCAAGTACAATAAGCACAATCAGAGTACTATCTAACTCAAGATAAAGCTAAATATGATATATGAAATCTCATCCACAGTAGTTCTAAGCAAACTACTAAATATCAGATAAGTATTCAACAAAATCCACTAAACATCATATAACATCACCACTAAATCACGATCACATATCATATCATAATCAAAGATAAACATAAATAATCATCATGGGGACAGCTCTACCGTAACTGCCTCAGTCGCTCATCCCGACATCCCACCACCCAACGAACTTGAAAGATGGTCACCCAGGGGTGTGAGATACAACAAAAATGTATCCTAGTGGGCACGACGAGGCGAGAAATAGCAAATCGTACCTACTAACATACTATAATCTACGTTTAGTAATAGATAAATAGGTAAAAGCTGAATATATGAAAAAATGAATGCAGGTAATCAAAATCATAGTGCTGAACAAATATAGATACATAAATATAATAGCTAAGCATGCTGGAATAAGATAATGTAAGCTATGCGTCGACGAAGGAAATGAAGTACCCAATCAATGCCACTATTGGTTACGAAGACCTCAGGCTAAAACCACTTACAGCACCTGATGGCTAACATAACCCCGCACTCACATGTGCTGTCGGGGGCTCATGGGCCATCCAGTCGACCACTTTACCAGTAAAGAACAGTGGCCAAACCATTCGTGTACGTGAAGTACAGCGGTGCGTGGCGATCATAATATTGATGCTCAAGCTCACGGTCTAAAAACCGAGTAATCGGCAACAAGCCGGAATTCCAACAGGGATGCAGATGTCTGTATATAAATCATAGGTCATCTCATGCAATATGGAATACAAGGAACATGTATATCCGAGTAAAAGCAAATCTACATAATGATTAAGTAGGCATGATATATGTCCAAGTATAAGTTACTGTACTGATATCTCGCTAATGACCAATCAGACATGATATATGTCCAAGTATAAGCGAGTAATAAGCAATCAATGGAAGTAAAGCTCTAGATAGGATCAGGGCTAGCATAAAACATAGGGGTCCGACCAAATATGGTACCCCTGTCACGCCCCGGGGTCAAAATTGCGACCCGGGCTCGCCAACAGATCCGCCACCTATACGGAAAACCCCGCATAGGCAAAGCGTCCAACCTGCAGGGATAAAACTATAGCTAAACAGATATCAGAGCTGGAAAATAAATTGCTGTAAAACTAAAATCCAACTACTGTACAATTGAAAATAAAAATATAATATCCATCTCCCAGAATAATCATCATACAACATCCTCAAAATACAACATCTAAGAATCCAAACGGGAGATAAACTAAAATAATGATACATCAGTGTACAGGCTCACAGTACAAGTCAGATCCTCACAATACAACAGTCTCTCAAAATAAAGAAAACTCCCAAAGAGTAAAATATACAAATCTCACTAACTGTACTATAAATCTCCAACATGGGGGTACGACTACTCTCTAAAGACAGGTAGGGATCTAGCTCGCGACTCCCTCGCCTCGAACAGCAACAGAAGAACCAACAACTCCCGCAGAAAACTCTGCAAAACAAAGAAGAGGAAAGAAAAAATAGGGGGGAGAACCCCCAACGGGTGTGAGAACTACACCAACACGTAGTTCTTAGTGGGTACCGCCACCAAGCCCGACGGTCTGCCCACTAAGTTTACAAGAGGCATAAGATAACAATGCAGTAAAAACTGATAAGAAAAGCTGAAGATACTCTACAGCTACCATGCCTCTATCTAAGTGCTCAATGAGTGATACAGATGAAAGATATGCAACCACTCGCACCCAAGGTGCCCAATCGACCCAATCGAACTGACTGCCACATAGGGTCCCGTCAAGCCTGCGCCCACCTACTACCACACATCCACAAGAGGACGGGATTTACGTAGGGCGTCCCACGCGGACGACGTCGACAAGTCGCGATACTAAAGTAATAGGCCCACTCCGGACGAGGCACTCGAGGGGTCTGACCCCATCGAGGAAAATGTATTCACGCATCTCTGTCGAGCTCAAAGTGGCTCTTGCAGGCTATAATCAAAATCCACGCTCACTCTCAGAACGAAAGGACTCAAGATCCTCAAACATCTCGCACGACGGTCGGAGCACTCTCAACAACCCAGCTAACAAGCTCTCACGAATCTCGAGACACTAGCGAACTCAACCAACTCGTGACACTAAACTCACTGCCTGGAGATATTCCACAGTCGGGACCACCGTCGACCCAATCGGCTCCCAAAATGAAACACCCAACTCGCCACGCTAAACACACTGGCTGGAAATACTCCACAGCCGGGATCGACCCACAACTCAGGGCTAACAAAACTAGTCGGACGACACTCAATGACCCGGGACCACCGTCTACCCAAACGGTTCCCGACAACACTGATCGGGAGATACTCAATGGTCCGGGATCACCGTCTACCCAAACGGCTCCCAACAACACTAACGCTGGTCTAAACTCAACTACTAGACTCCACTCGGCCCCCAGGCACGAGTGCACCAATGTCCCACAATAACCTGACCACTCGGCTTACTACCCGGGCGAGGAAACTCTATGTTCAGGAAAAGATGCAAAGTGTGGGATGTCTAAAGCATAAAATAACCTAGCCCAAGTGAAGGTTCTCTACTAGTCTGGTTAGACATGCAACATATGACGGGGTGCTAGGTCAAGTTCCAAATAATAGCATTTAATTCACATAATATAAATAGGAAACATAAGCCAACAGTAATCTCAATATCCTCAAACAGAACATTATCTCTCACAAGTATGCTTTCTATCTCATCTAGCATAAGGTGAACATAACCATTTTAATATATGTGAGATTTCAAATGTACCCAACATGTACAATAAATCAAGTAAGCCTGAAACCACATGAACTAAACCATTTCTCATGCTTGCATCCCAATCTTATAGGTTGTACAATAAATTATGCATGCTATCAATCACATAGGGTAACACTTCCATTGGGTAAGCTTTCATTAGTCATAATCATGAATATCCAAATCTTGCAAGTTCTCATAAAACCTAACATGAATATTTCTCTTGCAATTTCTCATACAATACCATTACTAAGCTTACCTCTCAACCATATAAGGCACACTAAACATGCATGCATTCTATCAGATAGAATTAGAGAACTGTCCACCGGTTCTGGAGACGAAACAACCCACCTGAAAGCGCGATGATCCGGGGTCCAAATGAGCTGAAACTGAACGTGGATACTCCTCAGGTTCCCACGATTCCAACGAGTCCAAAAACACCCAAAAACTCCTCCCGGTCACTGAGATACAAGCAAAACACTGCGGTAAGCACAATTCTCCAAAAACACAACTCTGCGCACAAACAGTCCAGAATAAGTCAAAATATCACCTTCGAGATGAGCTCCAAAAATTCCAATAAAAATACGACTGCGATCTTCACGAAGCGTAGATGTCGATCGAGTTCTCAATGGTCGAAATCCGATAATCGAGCACTGAGATAAAAATCCAACAAGCTCCGCTGTCCAAAACATCATTGCAGAAAAAAGGGGTTCAAAAGATGCCTCGAAAACCCCACCAAAAACTCAAACCAGAGCGAAGAGATCAACAAGGAAAACGAAGGCCTACCTCTCGTGAGCATGTTGCCGTAAAAATCAGCCGAAAACACCCTCGGATGAGCGCAGGAGAGTCCGCGGAAGAAACGTCGATGGAAAAGCACAAAATTAAAGAAGCGTCGAAGCGCGCCGCATCGCAGGAATCATCAGTGCCGCGGCCTCCAAAAATTCTGGAAATCCATCAAGAAGTAGAGGACAATGTGAGAAATAACCTAGCTTAAGGCCTCACCAAGAGGGGAGTTCGGGAAAAGGGCCAAAAGAGTAGCAAGGGGGGCTATTTATAGCCCCAGCCCAAATCCCAAAAAAAAAAATCAATGCATTGGGCTTTCGGGCCCAAGTTTCGGGCGCCCAAAATATTCGGGCGCCGAAAACGGCCTCACGGGACCGTTGCGAGGAGCGCCCGAAACCCCCTGGGCGAGCCGCGTGTCCCGAACACGGGACAGCGGGCGCCCAGCCACCCAGGTGCGGACGCGTGTCCCGCACGGGTCAACGGGGGTGGGTGGCGCCTGCCAATCGCGGGGCGCCACCCACCGCGCACAGTGCCCGACCAATGGGAAGATGCCACGCGTCAGTCGCCTCCGCTCGCTGCGCCCGGCGCACGCGCCAGATGCACTCGTCGAACCCGAAGTCGCCACCTGTCCCCAGCGCGCCCAATGGGGAGCCACCACGTGGCACACCTAACCACCACACGCCGCGCCCTGCCCGCGCTCCTACCCGGCCTGCCCAGTCTGCCCGCGCGCTCCCGCGTGGACCGCGCGCGCTGCGCCGCCTAACCAGGGGCTGCCACATATCCCCGCGCCGGTCCATGCACCCGACCGCGCGCCTTCGTGGACCGGGTGCGCACTGCGTCGGCCAATCCGTCTCCGCCACGTGGCACCCCGGTGGTCCTCGGCTCCTCCAGTGCACCCGAAAATACAGAAAACTTCCGGGTGTCCGTTCTCAGGCGTCTGGACTCAGAAAAACACATCCAAATAGCCGATTCCCATCGTTTTTCCGCGCTGAAACCAAATTCGATGTTCGTTTTGCCAAAATCCACTTCTAAATTCGACGAAGGCATCCGATTAGGCAACTCAATCCAATTACGCACTGAGTCCATTCTTGGGTCTGATTCGTGCACAAACACCTCCAACACACAACATAGGCCTCCAGAAGTCGCTGATCACACTGCAAAAGCTTTGCGGAAATCTAGGTCATCACATCCTCCCCCACTAAAAGAAAGTTTCATTCTCGAAACTAACAAACCTCAACGAGGGTCTCAAACCAGAATGGTGGGTATCCACTACCACCGTCACCAGCTCCCAAGTCGCTACTCACTCCCCGTGATTATTCCTCAACAACAACAACAACCAGTACGGCATGGCCCGATTGCGCAATCCTCTCGCCTCACGAGCTAGAATTCACAACGGGCATCCTTTGTACTCCAACACTCATAGATCTCAAATGGAGCGAGTCAATCACGGGCGAGGGATCCATAAGCATAACACCTCTGAGTTGAGACGTGGAAAGAACATCAGGGACTCCAACAAAAGGCTGGAGGGAAGAAAGAAAGAACAACCAGTGCCCACGCACCAAACCAAAACCCTAGTGCCAACTCAACCAGGGCGACCCGAAATACACCCACACGATCATCCAAGAAGGAAAGAAGCCCAACATCAGGAACATCATCCAACCCAACTCCCAAACTGCTCTCCCGCTCAAGGTATCCGCCACTACAGTGGCTTTGTCGGGGTGATACTAGATGCTCAACAAAATCCAATCGTAACTCTACAGCCACTAAGGGATGCATCGCTGTAGATCACAATCTGCTGGCACTGCTCAGTTCAAGAAGCTCCTCGTCTCAACAATAAATGTCGGTCTCGGCCAAACTCGAATAGCATCCATTTTGGCTGGGTCAACTGCTGCTTCTACGACTGGAATAATGTGGCCCAAGAAAGTAAGCTCCCGAAACTAAAACTCGCACCTCAACAATTAGGCATGCAGCTTCATCCTCACAAACAAGGTGGCACTATCCACACGTGCTCCTCATGCTCCACATCACTCTGGGAGTAAATAAAAATATCCATGAAGAACATCGCTATCAATCTGTCCAAATATGGTCTGAAATTCTGTTCACTAAGTCCATAAATGCAGCAGGGGCATTAGTCAATCCAATTGGCCTCACAGTGAGCTCATCATGCCCATACCGTGTCGTGAACGTCGTTTTGGCAAAGTCCTCGGCCCTCACTCTCAGCTGGTGGTAACCAAACTGCGAATCCACATAAAACCTCTGTGATCCATCATTTCCTCCACAGTAATGATGGCGCTCCCTTAGGCGAGGCAGTAGGTCAAACAGACCCTTCGATCCGCCAGATCCTGTAACTGCGCTATCAACTCTCTCAGCTTTACTGATGTCGTCCAACAAGGTGCCTTCACTATCAGTGCAGTTCCCAGAACCACGTCAATCACAACCCCAATCTCCCAGACCGGCGGCATCATCATCGGCTCAGGCGGACTCACACCCGGAAATTCACGGCGAAAGGGATACCCTAGAGTCCCGGTGCCACCGTAGGCACCTCTCACCCTATCGCTGCAACTAGTGTGGTCTAACAGTCTCTACAACCAAAACTCCTCTCGTCTGCCTCGCAGAAGATCAAAGTCCTCTCTTTCCGCAGTCAAACACCACGTGGTATCGTGCCAACCAATCTCAAGAACTAAATCAAAGCACAGAACTGCCACAAATACCAGTAAGTCTGCCGGCGTAACTAGCGGCCTCAACTACACTGGACATGATCCACACGCCTCATCCATGTGCACACACAAACAAGAACCTGTACTTCTAATGCACGCGGTAACAACTCTACCTCTAGTCCAAGCAGGAACACAAAATACTCTAACTAAGATTGCCGTAGTGAAAATTATACCTGCGACAACCCGATCCACTGTCATGGCGCCCTCCAACCAGGCGGCACAGACTCATCCGCTCGATGCAGGGGGTCGTCGCTCAGTTTGCCTCGACATCAAGGTCCAGTCTGCCTGAAAATATCTAGACTGTCCGCATAGGGAGCACTGCCCCTGTCTCTGCTCACACTGGGGCGACGAATGGGACCCACTGCAGATAACACATCCATGCTACCGCCGCTACTGATACTGATGCTGATGTTGCCATCGGGGTCCACCCGACCTCTGGCGCCTCAGAAATCCACGACCCAAGGGAAAGGACTCGGGAAGACCTCCGCCTACTGATCTGTCCTCCATCACCTGGCGCCAAGCGCCTCTATCCAGTTGTCGCCCCTGGCGACAAGTCCCTGCCCACAGGAACTGCAGCGCCACGCTCCATAAACAATGCTTACTGCATCGAGGCATCCAAAATCTATAACGAAGGGACCGAATGAGCTGAAAGGTATCCTGGCGCAATCCACTCCCAGACATACATATCCTATGCGCCTTGTCCCTCTAAACATGGAGTGTGCAGTTCAGCAACTGCGTAAACTCTTTAGCACAAGGAGGCTCTTAAGTAGCCTCTCCATCACCACCAAACACGACCCTGCCCCCAAAGGCTCCAAACTCAATCCTACGAATCGGGGTGGTTCATCTGTTGGAACAGGCTCAATCAATCGATGATGTCCCACAACTAATCTGCTGTCAGCTGTCCACCCTGCCTCGGTGCCTCGGCACTAATCGTCGGCACGGAGGGGGCTGCTCGCTCCATCGGTGCCACTGAAATCGCTGCCACTCAGGATACTACACCGGGGTGGTCTCAGAAATGAAGCACTGTCGGGCTGCCCACTGCACCGACAACTGTGTCACCCTTACCAGCTGCTCACTCCACCGTCGATAAGCCTCAAACAATCCTGCCATCAGGGTCCGGAGCTTTCTGACCTCACTCTGGATATCCGGTCCGGAACAACATCTCTGGCTCAACTGCTGCGACAGGGTGCACACGGGTTAGAACCCAGCGTCGGGGAGACACCGCTCACCACGACAAAAATCGCAAATCAGCACACAACAAACACACGACCCAATCCAGCGAAAGTCTAAAACATGTCACCCATTCCACAACATTGTATTGTCTGCAGCCAACATAATCGCTTAGGAGAATAATGTCACGCCCCAGGGGTTTAAATAGGCGGAAAATGTATAAGTTTTTTTTTTTTTTTTTTTTTTTTTTTTTTTTTTTTTTTTCCACCCACCGGTATGTGCCCAGACCCGCCACACATACAAATTCACCCCGCTAACAGACAGAGTCTCCTTCGTATATGCACGGCGTTGCCAGCACAAATCATACTTTAACCACACTAGCCGAGAAGTTAAGTTGAGGGAAAATTATAATCATGCGCAATAACCAAGACGGCCACCTACATTTTGAAAGGATAAATCCACGGGTTTATAAAACAGTGCCCACACGACACCTATTCTTTTCAAAACCATTTTCGCAATCCTTTTCTTTTATTTGAAATTGGTCGTACTCAAAATAAATGTAAAGAAAAAATCGTTCATCACGAAATTTCCAACATCCACACCATCCACAAAAGTACCACACATACAAAGCTAACTAGCTGAAATAATCAAAAAAAAAAAACGAACTAACGGAGAGGTCACCAGCCCTAAACGAGGCTAACTTCCTCTGGTCGCAGCCTCACTGTCGTCCCGGATCCCACCTTTGCCCAAACCTGTCACCGTGTGGAAAGTCAGCGACACAAAGAGTAAGAGGTAAAAGTAAGATGTGCAAAATGCTATAAATACTGGAAATAAAGCAAACCGAAAACCAGAGCATCCACTCTTCCGCATGGATCAACGATAACCCCCTGTAAAACGATCAGTGCATGCAAAAGAAAACACCTTGCTCTCACCTTGTTACTTTTAACCCTGTAATATACCAGATTTTCGGTATATAAGCAAAAATAAATAAAAATAGTATGAGATACTATTTTTATTGAATTTAGAGAAGTAAAGAATAGTTTGGAAGTGAATTGTGCTGGAATTGGAATAAAAATGAAAGATTTAGAATTTTATATGAGAAAGGGGGCTAGGATTTTGGCAGAAAATTCACAGTGTCAGAAAATTCTAAAAAAAATTGGAGTGGTCCGTACTTATGTTTTAAGCCCACAATAAAAGTTTCGCATCAATCGGATACCCGAGTAGTGAGAAAGGGATTTGATAGGGTTTTCAAACTCCTATTTCTTATAGAATCAAATTGATGAATACTTAGATGGTATTTCCTTATCTATCTTTGATCTAAGTATTCGGAGGATTACACCAAACAAAAACAACGATTTTACCAAAAATCGGCGCGAGGATTCGCATGGCCTTGTGGATTCAAGGTGCTACCGCTCTCATGGATTCAGAGCGAGGCACGTTCGTGTGATCGAGACGTGTCGCATTGGTGAAGACCGTGGATTCGGTTGGACGTCGTGGATTCGACGTTGAACGTCGTGGATTCGGCGTTGGGACGCAAATCGTGGATTCGAGGAGCGTTCGGAGCGAGCGGAGAAGATCAACTAGGAGCGTATGGAAAAGGTTGAGTCGTAGGGTTATGGTAAATCAACTTGTACGTGTTTAATCTTAGTGGATTTCACCGTATTATCGGTCCCGTAGTTTTTTACTCCTATGATGGAGTTTTCCACGTAAATCTTGCGTACTTTATTTATTTTTCGCATTGGGTTATTTTTTACGCAACGATTTGTGGTGTTTATTGTTTTCACCTATTCACCACCCCCCCCCCCCCCCCCCTCTAGGTGGTTTTTTCCCTATTCAGATCCATATTATTCATAACCCATAAGTGGTATCAAAGAGGGAATAGGGTTGTAAACAATGGTTGAATGTGGAAACATCAATAGACCACCGTTCTTCGATGGAACAAATTATGCATATTGGAAAGTACGCATGAGAGCGTTCTTGATTTCCATCGATGAACGGGTTTGGCAATCAATTGAGTTTGGATGGACAAATCCTACTGAGATTATTGTCGATGTTGTCACCATCAAACCTAGGTCGAAATGGACTAAGGAAGAAATTGATGCATCTTCTTACAACGGCAAAGGAATTAACGCCTTTTTAATGCTTTGTCGCAAACCGAGTTTTCTAGCATCTCGGCATGTGATACTGCGAAAGAAATCTGGGATACTCTACAAGTTACACATGAGGGAACAAGTTTAGTGAAAATTCAAAAACTGCAAATGCCTACGAGCAAATTTGACTCTATTTTTATGGCAGAAAATGAATCTTTCACGGAATATTACACACGATTGCAAAATATCATTAATACATGTGCTAAAGTTGTAAGAAAGATTTTGAGAACTCTTCCTGAAAGATTTCGCCCTAAGATTGCAGCCATTGAAATAGTAAAACAACTGGACGAAATCAAAATAGAAGAATTAGTTGGTGCACTTCAAACGTATGAAATGACTTTTACTACTAACTATTCTTCTGGAAAGCCTTCCTCTTCTTCTAAGTCTTCAGGTTTTGCATTGAAATCAACAAAAGAAGAAGACGCGGATTCATCCTCCTCAGACGCTGATGATAATCTATCCATGAAGGATTTCGAGAAACAGCTTGCACTCTTGACGAGAAAATTTCGCCGAAGCTTTCGAAGGAAAAATTCAAGTAAATCCTCATCCTTCGTTAAGTCCAAGAAAAGCAAGGGATCTTCAAGCTTTAAGTCAAGAAAGCAAGAGGGTTCTTCAAAGGACAAGAAGAACTCTGAGGGACAAATCCAGTGCTTCAAATGCCGAGGTTATGGCCATATCTCAACGGAGTGTCCCAACAAGAATCCGTCAAAGAAAAGGCTATGCAAGCCATCACATTGGATGACACTTCCACTTCCATTGAGTCATCTTCCAGTGATGAGGATAACAACGCCACAGCATTCCATACGTCCACAACTTCACCTTACATGTGCTTTTCAGCAACTTCCTCTGGTTCATTACAACTCCTCCTTAAATGAAAAGAATGCAACGGATGATGAACCGAGCGATTCTGAAGGTGAATACTTTGCTTTTGCCTACCATAAATTATTAAAGGATTCAAAGAAATTGGCAAAGCAAAACAAAAGTTTGAGAAGAAGATTGCGGGATCTTGAAGAACAATCTAAAAATGCAACTTCTCTCTCAAACGCTCTTGAAGAGGAAAAGGATAACTTGGTCAAAATAAACGTTTCCCTTTGAGAGAAGAACGAGCATTTCGAGAAGGAGCACATCAAATTGGTGGATAATGTAAATCACTTCTCAAAGCTCTACTCCGAGGCTCAACAAGAAAAATTGGAGATGACGAAGACCATACTCCAACTTAAGGAAGATTTGAAGCGATTCTCTTCTGGAAGGAGCAAGTTGGACAAGTTGCTTGGTCTCGGTTAAGCAAATCCGTTGGGTCTTGGATACACTCGAACCAGCAAGGATCCGAGTTCGAGTGGAACGATTTTTGTGCCCCAGTCGGTTTCTCCTCCTCCGACGAAAATCACTGCATCTAACGTTAACAAGCCTACCTCATCTACTTCGGGTTCAACTTGCACAAAGGCATGTTTTCGTTGTGGTTTTGCAGGGCACATAAGACGAAATTGCAAGAATGGAGTGAAGCGATCAAATCAAGCGCCTCTTGCAACAACTACCAACAAGTTCATCCCCCGGAAGTCGAAGAAGAATCTTTCGAAGGTAAAGAACTTTGGTAGTACACCCAATAAGACGACGTCATCATGGATTACAAAGAAAAGTGATCAACCAAACAAGACGCGTTCACCAAGGAGATCAATGTCACAATCATTACCGACGTATTCCAAAACTCGTAAGGTTTGGGTGCGCAAAGGTGAATTCTTCCCTTGTCTTGTCATTCACACATCACTATATACGTATGACAATTCGTCTTGGTATCTGGATAGTGGTTGCTCACGTCACATGACCGGAGATAAAAATATTTTTCAAACTCTTGAGAAAACCTCCGGAGGACATGTAGTTTTTGGAGATGGACGATCTTCAAAAATAGTTGGCAAAGGAACAATTACTATTCCAGATGGCCCGGCTTTGAACAATGTTTTGTTTGTTGAAGGCCTTAAGACTAACCTCATAAGCATTAGCCAACTGTGTGATGATAGTTTTTCAGTTAATTTTTCTTCAGTAGAATGTCTTGTAACTGATGAAAACCATCCATTCATTTTGAAAGGGGTTAGGTCACAGAACAATTGCTATATAGTTCCTGATAAAATAAGTCAACATTGTAACCTAGTGTCACTTTATGATGAGACTCTTTGGCATGAAAGACTAGGTCACATAAATTTTGAGGAACTATCTAGAATATCTAACAAAGACATAGTTAGAGGTGTTCCTAAATTGAACTTCAAAGAAAACCTTGTGTGTGGTGGTTGTCAAAAGGGAAAACAAACTAGATCCATTCACAAGAATTTGAACCATGTAGGAACTAAACGCCCATTAGAATTATTACATATGGATTTAATGGGGCCAACTCGTCAACCTAGTTTGGGTAGAAAATGGTATATTTTTCTTATGATTGATGATTTCTCTAGATATTCTTTGGTAGCATTTTTAAAAGAGAAAGCGGATACTTTTGACTCTTTTCATGATATATGTCATCGTATTATGATTGAGAAAAATGAAAAGATTGCTCGTGTTCGCAGTGATAGAGGTGGAGAATTCATAAATTCAAAATTTATTGATTTTTGCACTTCAAATGGCATAAAATATGAATTCTCTGCACCTTATACACCGCAGCAAAACGGTGTAGTCGAGCGCAAAAATAGAGTTGTTCAAGAGATGGCGCGTGTTATGCTTCATAGCCGGAAACTCCCTTTATATTTTTGGGCTGAAGCAATTAACACCGCGGTCTATGTGATCAATCGCATCTATTTGCGCCCGGGTACTTTGAATACCCCATATGAGCTATGGTTTAGTAGAAAACCTAATATCAAGTATTTTCGTATCTTCGGGAGTCGCTGTTACATTTTACGCGATCGAGAAAATCTTGGAAAATTCGACTCTCGAAGTGATGAAGGAATTTTTATGGGTTATTCTACAAACAGTAGAGCATATCGAGTATACAATCTTGAATCTAAGACGATGATAGAATCAATTAATGTTAAAGTAGATGAAGCTTCTCATTTGTCTTCTGATAAATCTACTCTTGATATGTCTCTTGATGATGAATCTCCTGCTAATGATATTGCATCTTTGCATGATAAGTCTTCTGAAAATTTTGATGCATCTCATGGTTCTTCTAGTTCATCTAATGTGCAGGAATCATCGCAATTACCCCGAGTACTCCGTTACCTCAAACGCTACGTATCTCCAAGGACCATCCTGAATCGAACATCATTGGAGATCCTCAAGAAGGAGTAAGAACTCGGAGACAATTGGAATGTGGAGTCGCATGCTACGTCTCCATGGTAGAACCAATGAATATTGATGAAGCTCTTCAGGACGACTACTGGATAGAAGCTATGCAAGAAGAGCTTAATCAATTTGAAAGGAACAAAGTCTGGGAATTAACGAAGCCCCCGAAGCAACAAAACATCATCGGTACTAAATGGATTTTCAAGAACAAGAAAAATAAAGAAGGTACCGTGATTCGGAACAAAGCACGGTTAGTTGCTCAGGGCTATTCACAAGTTGAAGGTATAGACTTTGATAAGACTTTTGCCCCGGTAGCCCGTCTCGAGTCAATTCGTATCCTATTTGCAGCTTGCCATTTTAAAATAAAACTTTTTCAAATGGACGTTAAGAGCGCGTTTTTAAATGGTTTTCTAAATGAAGAAGTTTATGTTGCTCAACCGAAAGGTTTCATTGATCATAAACTTCCAAACCATATTTTTCGATTGAAAAAGGCTCTTTACGGTCTAAAACAAGCACCGCGAGCATGGTACGAAAGACTGACAAAGCACCTTTTGGAAAAGGGCTATACTCGAGGGGGAGCCGATCGGACACTCTTTGTGAAGCACTTTCAAGACAACTTCATTGTAGCACAAATCTATGTGGACGACATTGTGTTTGGTGCTACAAGGAATAATGATGCTTCAAAATTCGCTGAAACAATGGAAAGCGAATTTGAGATGTCCATGATGGGCGAGTTGACATATTTTCTTGGATTGCAAGTTAAGCAAAGTGAATAGGGCATTCATTTGTGTCAACCAAGTATGCGAAGGAGTTGGTCAAGAAATTCGGATTAGAAGATTCTAAAGACTTTTCGACTCCCATGGGAACTAGCAATAAGGGACTTGGATGTGAATCTCACGGAGAAAAAGTAGACGAGAAACTTTACCGAAGCATGATTGGAAGTCTACTTTACCTTACGGCTAGTCGCCCGGACATTGCCTTCAGTGTTGGGATTTGTGCGAGATATCAATCAGCACCGAAGGAAATTCACCTGAAAGCGGTGAAAAGGATCATCCGGTACATCAAAGGTACGTTGAATTTCGGAATTTGGTATCCTATGGGCAAATCTCTCGACATAATAGGATATTCAGATGCCGATTGGGCTGGATCAGTGGATGATCGAAAGAGCACGAGTGGTGCATGCTTTTACCTTGGCCATTGTCTTGTTGCATGGCATAGTAAGAAGCAAAACTGCATTGCTCTCTCTACTGCCGAAGCGGAATACATTTCAGCGGGAAGTTGTGCAACTCAATTGATTTGGATGAAGAGTGTATTGAGTGACTTCCGCATCCCGGCGACTTCGGTAACAATACTTTGTGACAACACTAGTGCCATTAACATTTCAAAAAACTCTGTGTTGCACTCAAGGACAAAACACATAGAACTTAGATATCATTTTCTTAGAGAGCTAATTGAATCAAGTACTTTACAAATTTTCTATGTTTCAACTAAAGATCAATTAGCCGATATTTTGACAAAACCTTTGGATCAAAAACGTTTTATTCATTTGCGAAAAGCAATAGGAATGCTTTCTTTGAAATAATAATTTTTGAACCGTTGCTTAGGTTAGGTTTTGTTTTGTGTTTTGTGTATATAGAACATTAACTGAGCATTTGTTAAATTGACTTTAATTGTATCTTTTCATGTTTTGAGAAATTTATTATGATTTGAATATCATTATAATCCATTTGATGCAATGATCATTTATATTATTTATTTCATCTTTAATTGATCAAAGTCAATTCCTCTCTCAATGATCTCTTGGTATAGTTTTTATCTTATTTGATAATTGAGTTAAGTATGAATATGAGATCAATGGTTGGTTGAGTACTTAATATTTTACATAATTGATAGCCAATTGAGGGGGAGTATTATTTAAAGTTTCATGCTCAAAAGATGTGGAAAGAGTTACATCCTTAGTGGAGTGTGAAAACTACCACCACATGGAGGAAAGAGCTACCACCTCGGTCGTTCGAGTACTGTGTGCAGCTACCACATGTTTACCAAGTATGGTGTTTCTTGTTTATTAGATAAAATGCTTTTTGGAATACTTGACTTTGTCGAATTCCAAGGTTGGTATAAGATGGGATTTCGAATTGAAAGATGTTCAAAGAGCCACTTCCCTAGATATATTGACTAGATATATTATCTAATTTATTTGGGATATCAAACATCTATCGATCTTTGTGTCTTCATTTTCTTTATTCAATTGATGATTTAATAAACACGTTACTCATTAGATCGTGATTGTAGAGTCCTGGCATTCCCTTGCCCTTGTATACCTCCCGTTTATGTTAAAAAAAAAAAAGAAAAAAAAAAAATCTTTCGTCGAACGTACGACTTTTGCAAACCGTTTCCGCTAAAACAAACCCCCGGGGCGTGACAGATTAAGATGGTATCAGAGAAGTTCTTGTTACGGAATTTGAGTTGGCGTATTTCGTGAATGTATTAAGTCTTGAAGATTGAAGATGAAGAAACTTTGGATCGTATACCTCAATCTCAAGAAAGAAGAATTCAAAAGGATCAGGTACGTTTAACTAAAGAATTTTGATGATCCGAATACTTCTTATAGTGTAGAAACACCTGGAAGAGGTTTTAATTGCTTAAACATCAAAAACTGGACATGGGACATGTTCAGGATCCGGATCGAGCTCGGCAATCCGGATCCCGAAGGGTGTTTTGTTCATACACTGTTTCAATCCGGATCACAGCATCCTTTGATCCGGATCCCGAACATTAGTTTTACCTGTTGCTTCCTCGATCCGGATCAGGAACTGCAATCCGGATCCCGAACATGATGTTTGGTAAAACTGTATGAACGATCCGGATCGGGACTACGATCCGGATCCCGAACAAGCAATTTTCTGGAAACCGTCTTTTGTGCTTCTGCAATCCGGATCGCCAAATCCAATCCGGATCGCCGTCGGTAAAACTTTCCAGAAAAGGCTGTTTTTGATCCGTATATTCTTCCTAGGGTTTCTAACCTATAAATAGGCCCTATATTCATTTCTAGGGCATCCGCTATTACAGAAGAAAATAGCCGAAAAGAAAAAATCCACATATAGAGAAGAAAGGAAATCAATAGATTTATTCTATGTTTCTTCATCTATATTGATTGATTTGATTCTAGGTTTTCCATACTCACATTTTGAGTAGAATCAAATCAATGAATACTTAGATGGTATTTCCGATCTATCTTTAATCTAAGTATTCGGCGGATCATCACCACCCAAACAAACAACGATTTACCCCAAAATCGGCGCGTGGACTCGCGTGGCCTTGTGGATTCAAGGTGCAACCGCTCTCGTGGATTCGGAGCGAGGTACGTTCGTGGATTCGAAGCGTGCCACTGGGTGAAGACCGTGGATTCGGTCGGACGTCGTGGACTCGACGTTGGACGCTGTGGATTCAGCGTTGGGCGCGGATCGTGGATTCGAGAAGCGTCGTGGAGCGAGCGGGAAGATCTACTAGGAGCGTATGGTAAAAGGTTGAGTCGTCTGTGAGTACGTTATATCACCTTGTACGTGTGTTAATTCTAGTGGATTTCGCCGTGTTATCGGTCCCGTGGTTTTTTACTCCGGTTTGGAGTTTTTCCACGTAAAAATCTTGCGTGTTCTTTTATTTTTCCGCATTGGGTTTATTGCGCAATGATTTTTTGAGTGTTTATTGTTTACACCTATTCACCCCCCTCTAGGTGTTTTTTCCCCTATTTAGATCCAATTACTTATAACCCAACAAGTGGTATCAGAGCGGGAATAGGGTTGTAAACAATGGTTGAAGGTGGAAACATCAATCGACCCCCTTTCTTTGATGGAACAAATTATGCGTACTGGAAAGTACGGATGAAAGCCTTTTTAATTTCCATCGACGAAAGGGTGTGGCAATCAATTGAATTAGGATGGTCTAATCCAACTGAAATTTTAGATGATGTTCGCACCTTAAAACCTAGGTCGAAATGGACCAAGGAAGAGATAGACTTATCTTCTTACAATGGCAAAGGAATTAATGCTCTATTTAATGCTTTGTCACAAACTGAGTTCTCTCGCGTCTCGGCATGTGAGACTGCGAAAGAAATCTGGGATGTTCTTCAAGTTACGCATGAGGGAACTAACCTAGTGAAGATTCAGAAACTGCAAATGCTCACGAGCAAGTTTGACTCTATCTCTATGGCAGAGAATGAATCCTTCACTGACTATTACACACGATTGCAAGACATCGTAAACTCATGTGCTAACTTGGGAGAGAAGATTCCAGAATTTAAAGTTGTAAGAAAAATTCTAAGAACTCTTCCTGAACGATTTCGCCCGAAGGTCGCAGCCATTGAAACAATTAAACACCCGGACGAAATGCGTGTAGAAGAATTAGTAGGTGCTTTACAAACTTATGAAATGACATTTCCTACTAACTATTCTTCTGGAAAGGCATCCTCTTCTAAGTCTTCAGGTTACGCATTGAAATCAACTAAAGAAGAAGACGCGGATTCATCCTCCTCGGACGACGACGAGAACCTTTCTATGGAGGACTTTGAGAAGCAGCTCGCTCTCTTGACAAGGAAGTTTCGCCGCAACTTTCGAAGGGGTAATTCAAGCAAAACTCCATCCTTCGGAAAGTCGAAGAAAGGCAAGGGTTCTTCAAGCTTACAAGTCAAGAAAGCAAGAGAACTTCTCAAAGGATAAGAAAAGTTCTGAGGGACAAGTTCAGTGCTTCAAATGTCGAGGCTACGGCCACATTGCAACGGAATGTCCCAACAAGAATCCGGCAAAGAAGAAAGCGATGCAAGTCGTTACTTGGGATGACAACTCCACGTCAAATGAGTCATCCTCAAGTGATGAAGAAGACAACGCGACAGCTTTCCACGCGTCCACTACATCTTCACCCTTCATGTGCTTAATGGCAAGTACATCCGATTCCTTGTCCAACTCCACTGTTGAAAAGATTGCAACGGACGATGAATCAGATGATTCTGAAGGTGAAGATTTTGCTCTAGCCTACCATAAGCTTTTGAGGGATTCAAAGAAACTGGCTAAGCAAAACAAGGGGTTGAAAGGGAGATTGCAGGATCTCGAAGAAGAAGTAAAAAGGGTAACCTCTCTCTCAACCGATCTTGAAGTGGAAAGGGATAATCTGATTAAAACAAATGTTTCCCTTCAAGAGTCCAATGAGCAACTCGAGAAGAATTATATGGATATGGTGAACAAAGCGAATTACTTCTTGAAGCTCAACGGCGAGGCTCGACAGGAAAAATTGGAAATGACGGAGACCATACGCCAACTGAAGGATGACTTAAAGAGATTTTCTTCTGGAAGGAGTAAGTTGGACAGACTTCTTGGTCTTGGTCAAAGAAATAAGTTCGGCCTCGGATACACTCAAACTGGAGACATTCCAAGTTCGAGTGGTACAGTATTTGTGCCTCAGTCGGTATCTCCTCCTCCGACACCGGTGTTCACGACAAGCAACGACAACAAACCTACTACATCCTCCTCGGAATCGACAAGAATCAAGGTATGTTTTCGTTGTGGCATTTCAGGGCACATAAGGAGAAATTGCAAGACGGAAGTCAAACGCACACCTCAAGCACCTCTTGCAATGACTACCACGAAGGCGATTTCTCGAAAATCAACTGCAACTCAATTGAAGGAAAAGAGCCTTGGTAGTACACCGCTCAAGACGACATCATCAAGGAGCAGCAATTCTTCAAGCAAGACGCTCTCACCTAGGAGATCAACTTCACGATCATTACCGACGCATTCCAAAAAGGTTTGGGTGCGCAAAGGTGAAATTTTCCCTTGTCTTGCTACCAATGTTTCCTTGCATGCATATGATAGTTCGTCTTGGTACCTGGATAGCGGGTGTTCCCGTCATATGACCGGCGACAAAAACTGTTTTCAAACATTTGAGAAAAACTCCGGAGGACTTGTTGTTTTCGGAGATGGTCGGTCTTCCAAAATTGTTGGAAAGGGAACGGTAGCTATTCCAGATGGCCCGGTTCTAGATAATGTGTTATTTGTTCATGGCCTTAAGACTAACCTCATAAGCATAAGTCAACTTTGTGATAGTGGTTATTCAGTTAATTTTTCATCTGATAAATGCACTGTAACTGACATGAACCATGCTTTCTTTTTAAAGGGGGTTAGATCAGAAAACAATTGTTATGTAGTTCCTCTAAGATTTCTGAAAAATGTAACCTAGCATCTTTGAAAAATGAAACACTTTGGCATGAAAGGCTAGGTCACATAAACTTTAAGGAACTTGCTAGAATTTCGAATAAAGATGTGGTCAAGGGGGTTCCGAAACTTTCTTTTGAACAAAACCTTGTGTGTGGCGGTTGCCAAAAAGGAAAACAGTCTAGGACTGCACACAAGAACTTGAACCACATAGGTACAAAACGGCCTTTGGAACTTTTGCATATGGACTTAATGGGGCCAACTCGTCAACCATCTCTGGGAGGTAAATGGTATATTTTCTTATTGGTTGATGATTTTCTAGATATACTTGGGTAGCATTCTTAAAAGAAAAAGCTGATACCTTTGATTCTTTTCTCGAAATCTGCAATCGTATTATGACTGAAAAGAATGATAGGATTACTCGAGTTAGGAGTGATAGAGGTGGGGAATTCATAAATTCCAAATTCATTGATTTTTGCACTTCTAATGGCATTAAACATGAATTCTCTGCACCTTACACACCTCAACAAAATGGTGTAGTCGAGCGCAAAAACAGGGTCGTACAGGAAATGGCACGTGTTATGCTTCACAGCCGGAACTTACCTTTTTATTTTTGGGCTGAAGCGGTGAACACTGCTGTTTATGTTATTAATCGCGTGTATTTGCGCCCGGGGACATTGAATACACCATATGAACTTTGGTTTTGTAGAAAACCTAACATCAAATATTTTCGCATCTTTGGGAGTCGGTGTTTTATTTTACGTGATCGTGAGAATCTTGGAAAATTTGACTCTCGAAGTGACGAAGGGATTTTCTTAGGTTATTCTACAAACAGCAGAGCATATCGAGTTTTTAACTTAGAATCTAAGACGATCGTAGAATCGATAAATGTTAAGGTAGATGAAGCTTTTCACTTTGAATCTGAAAAATCTACCCTCGATATCTCTCTTGATGATGATACACCTGCTAATGCATCTTCTTCTAACAATTCTTTCGATAATAATGATGCATCTAACGGTTCTTCAAGTTTATCTGATGTGCAGGAATCATCTCGTGTACCTCCGTCTACTCCTCTACCTCAAACGTTACGCATCTCCAAGGATCACCCTGAATCGAACATCATTGGAGATCCACAAGAAGGAGTTAGAACACGGAGACAATTGGTTTGCGGATTTGCATGCTATGTATCTCAAATCGAACCAAGGAATGTTGATGAAGCTCTCCAAGATGACTACTGGATTAAAGCAATGCAGGAAGAGCTCCATCAATTCGAGCGAAACAAAGTCTGGGAATTAACGAAGCCTCCGAAGCAACACAATGTGATAGGTACCAAATGGATCTTCAAGAACAAGAAAAATGAAGAAGGTACTATCATCAGGAACAAAGCAAGGTTAGTTGCTCAAGGCTACTCTCAAGTAGAAGGTATAGACTTTGATGAAACTTTCGCCCCTGTAGCTAGACTCGAGTCCATTCGTATATTGTTTGCGATTGCTTGTCATTTTAAAATCAAATTATTTCAAATGGACGTTAAGAGCGCCTTTTTAAATGGGTTTTTAAATGAGGAAGTTTATGTGGCTCAACCGAAAGGTTTTGTGGATCATAAACTACCTAACCATGTTTTTCGTCTGAAAAAGGCTCTTTACGGTCTGAAACAAGCACCGCGAGCATGGTACGAAAGGTTGACAAAGCACCTTTTGGAAAAGGGCTACACTCGAGGGGGAGCTGACAGGACTCTCTTTGTGAAGCATTATCAAAACAATTTCATAGTTGCTCAAATCTATGTCGATGACATTGTTTTTGGCGCAACAAGAGATAATGATGCTTCCAAATTCGCGGAGACCATGGAAAGCGAATTTGAGATGTCCATGATGGGCGAATTGACTTATTTTCTTGGATTACAAGTTAAACAAAACGATGAAGGAATTCACTTGTGTCAATCCAAGTATGCACTGGAGTTGGTCAAAAAGTTTGATCTTGAAAATTCTAAGGATTTTCCAACTCCAATGGGAACTAGCCATAAGGGACTTGGAAGTGAATCACAAAGTGAGAATGTAGACGAGAAACTGTACCGCAGTATGATTGGAAGTCTACTATATCTCACGGCTAGTCGCCCGGATATATCCTTCAGTGTTGGGATTTGTGCGAGATATCAATCAGCACCGAAGGAGGTTCACCTGAAAGCGGTGAAACGGATCATCCGATATATCAAAGGTACAATCAATTTCGGAATTTGGTATCCTATGGGAACGACTTTGGATATTGTTGGATACTCAGATGCCGATTGGGCTGGATCAGTGGATGACCGGAAAAGCACGAGTGGTGCATGCTTCTATCTTGGCCACTGCCTTGTTGCATGGCACAGTAAAAAGCAGAACTGCATAGCACTCTCGACTGCCGAAGCGGAGTACATTTCTGCAGGAAGTTGTTCAACCCAATTGATTTGGATGAAAAGCGTGTTGAGCGATTTCCGGATTTCAACATCTTCGGTAACCATTTTATGTGACAACACTAGTGCTATTAACATTTCTAAAAACCCTGTGTTGCACTCTAGAACAAAACATATTGAACTTAGATATCATTTTCTTAGAGAGCTAGTTGAATCAAACATTCTTCAACTGTCATATATTTCAACTGAGGATCAATTAGCTGATATCTTAACAAAACCTTTGGATCAAAAACGTTTTATTCACTTGCGTAAAGCAATTGGCATGCTTTCCTTGAAATAAACTCTTTTGAAACCTTTGCTTAGGTTAGGTTTTGTTTTTGTTTTTGTTTTGTTCTTTATCTATGTTTTGTACATAGGACATTAATTGAGCATAAATCATAATTGACTTTAATTGCATCCTTTTATGTATTTAGAAATTTATTATGCTTTTGATGTCATAATATTTCAATGTTGCAATGATCATTTACGTTAATTAAACCATCTTTTAAGTGATCAAAGTCAATTTCTCTCTCAATGATCTCTTGGTATAGTCATTATCATATTTGATTGCTTAGTCGAGTATGAATTCGAGATCAATGGTTTGGTTGAATACTTTATATATTAAATAATTGATAGCCAATTGAGGGGGAGTCAATGAAATGTAAAATGCTCAAAAGATGTGGAAAGAGTTACATCCCAATGAGGAGTGTGAAAACTACCACCACATGGAGAAAATAAAAAAAATACTCCATGAATGAAAAGCAAATTTTTGTTTTGAAAATTGTTGATGAAATTCATATTGAAATACTTGACTCAGTCGTATTTCATGGTTGGTATAAGGTGGGATTTTTAGTAAAAGATGCTCAAAGAGCCACTCCTTCAACAGATTGTCTAGATATATTATCTAACTTATCTGGGATTTCAAACATCTATTGATCTTGGTACTTTCATTTTCTTTACTAAAATTGATGATTTGATAAAGGCATTACACATAGGATCAGGATAGATGTAATTGAAGTTGTTCAACTTTAAGTGTTTTAACTTTCGTAAATTTTCGTTTCATTTTTGGTATTGTTGATAGATTTTGCATAATCTATTTCTTGTTGTATGAAACGATGTCTTTTGTTTAAAGTTGACATGGTAAAGTGCTTACATACTTTTTCTGGATTTTATGGAATTTTTCTGAATTTTTCTGGAGAAAAAGTTGAAGCCGATCCGGATCGGGGTAAGTGATCCGGATCCCGAACGCAGGATTCTTCCTGCGGGTAGCCGATCCGGATCACATTCTCGATCCGATCCGGATCACGGCTAGGGTTTTTATAAGAACAAAGAGGATTTGATTTCTTTTACCCTAATCTTTTGTTCTAAAATCTCTAGAGCTTCTCTCTCTAGATTTCTTGCATTTTGGAGCTTCCAAACTCAAAGTTCTTCGGATTCAAGTAAGTTTTATTGATCAAAACTCGGTTTTTACGGTTTTTCATCAAACGTGTGTTGAAATCTTGAAACTTTTTCGTTTGTGAATGGTTTTTGATCAAATTTCTTTTGAAATAAGGACTCTGGGTCAATTAGTTTTGCTTTTATGCTGGGTTTTCTCAAGATAAACGAGTTTTTAGGCTTCGATTTCTAAAAATTCTGTTTTAGGGCATAAAAGAGGAATTTTTGAAAATCATGGAATTGATCTATTTTTAAAATTCTTTTTGGAAAACTAATTTGATTCTTGGCTTCTCTACATGATTATGATTGTCTAGGTACAATTTTTCAAATTTTTCAAAATTGACGATTTTTCATATGTTCTTGAGTTGGTTTTCACAGGACACTTTCTCAAACTCAAAGCACTTTCAGCAATGGTGATCACCTGGATCATTTTCCTACTTGCTGCAATGGTCCATGTTAAGGACACTGCCAACCTAAGAAAGCAAAGAGAACCAAGCGAGCTGAGAATGATTCCGACACGGATTCGGAAACGGACTCGATTGACTGGGATAACCTAGAGATTGAGGAAGATGTCCCTATTGTATCCAAAGGGAAAGCACCTGCAGAAGCCTCAAAGAAGACAAAGGTTCCTCCTACTGCTGCAGAAAAGGGAAAAGCTCCCATGGAACCAAGTCAAATTAGAACACGAACAAAGACTGGCGTAAGAAAACGAGGCAGTACAACGGGAATTTCAATTGAGGAACCAATTGCTAGCCAGCCTCTCCTCCGGAATTCATTAGCTCCACAAGAATCAAAGATTTTGAAAAGAGGGAATGCATTGGGGAAAGACATGTTAATGTCCAACAGATGAAGAATCGATCTGCAGAGTTTGGAGTTCTGTTTGACCAAGTCGGGCTTGCTCCAATTTGCAACTTTCCTGAATCAACTGGGTACTGTCCACACTCAGTTCGAATGTTTTATCAAAATGCTGCAAGTCTAATAGATCATGAGGACGGACGACGAGAATTCATACCGTGGTTAAAGGTATCAAGATCAAAGTCACTCCCCAACTGATTGGAGAGGTGCTTAATATGAAAGCAAGATCTGATGGACTCCACTACCTCAAGACTCAAAACTTCAACGCCAACTCGTGGAGAGTTGTAGTTAACGGAATCTGCGTTCCGGAAACTTTGTCTACCGGAAATTCTGTTTTCTCCAAAGAACTTAAGAAAGAGTACAAGTACATAAACTTCATTGTCTGTTACAACATTCTTCCCAATATGAACACGAAAGTCCTTCGGTGGGATAGAATGCTCTTTCTCTATCTTCTTGGCAACCCGACCATTTTGATGGGAGCAAATATGAATATTCCGTATCTCATTTGGCATAGGATGACGCGGTATGTCGAACACTCTCACCCCACAGAGCGACTACCATACCCAATGATTATCATGCGCATCCTTAAAAAGTTTAAAGTGGATACAAGCGCGAGCTCTTATATGTATAGTTTGGGGACAATAAATGAGACAACTATTGTAAAGTCTTTGTCACAAAGCAAGATGATCCCCCATCTCCTCCAATCCAGCAACGAGCTCGACAACCAGCAACTACTTCCACAGCTCCAGTTCCTCCTCCACAGCAGGCACCACCATCCACCTCTGACGATGATGCCTCTGTCACCTCTATCCTTAAAGAACAACAGCGGCTGTCGAATGAACAGGAACGTATGTCGGCTGAGTTCACTGCAATGCGAGGAGACCTTCATACTATGAAAAATGAGATGGAAGTCCTCACAGCTTCACAAATCACTCTGAATAAGTCCGTCTCATCAGTGAAGAAACTAGTGAAGAAGTTGTTTGCTAAAATGGGATGCACAACATCCGATGACTCCGACTCTCAGGAGTAACTTTATGTTTTAATCGTTTTGCTCTAACTTTGCAGGTTTTTCAATTTGATCTTTGCTTTTTGCAGGTATTTATTTTTGTTTATCTTTTTAACTCCCTTTGTTTTGTAATTATTTGGCTTTGTTTTGTGACAAAAAGGGGGAGAGAGTTAGAGAGAACTCTGAACAATGAAACAATGAATGATGTGAACTGAACTTTGTGAATATCAAGGTAAGTATCTTCCACTCAACTTTGGTTTTTCTTATGTGATTTGTGACATGCCTCTATACTAACTATTCGACTAACTATTTGGGCATGTAATATGACTAACAAGTTGATGTTGGACTAACATACTTTGACATTTGGTTTTCGATTGCTTAGAAGATATGTTGGTTTTAACTATGATTCTCTTACATATCTGAATTTTTCAAATGTCATGATGAGAATAAACTCTATCTCTGTAGTTGGTTTTGAATGTTTCAATTCTTGAGGTATCTAACGATTTTGTTTGTCAAGAATGCCTTCTGTGTGCAGAGATTACAGATGTCTAAGTCTAGAGTCTGTTCTAGGAGTTTATCTCATGTTTTTAATTTCTGGATCTCTTTTGTAAATTTTTGTTGTATGGTGATAGCAACAAAAATATCTTTTTGAATTTTCTTTTGTGGATTTGTGTTTTGTCACGAAACCGCCAAAGGGGGAGATTGTTACGGAATTTGAGTTGGCGTATTTCGTGAATGTATTAAGTCTTGAAGATTGAAGATGAAGAAACTTTGGATCGTATACCTCAATCTCAAGAAAGAAGAATTCAAAAGGATCAGGTACGTTTAACTAAAGAATTTTGATGATCCGAATACTTCTTATAGTGTAGAAACACCTGGAAGAGGTTTTAATTGCTTAAACATCAAAAACTGGACATGGGACATGTTCAGGATCCGGATCGAGCTCGGCAATCCGGATCCCGAAGGGTGTTTTGTTCATACACTGTTTCAATCCGGATCACAGCATCCTTTGATCCGGATCCCGAACATTAGTTTTACCTGCTTGCTTCCTCGATCCGGATCAGGAACTGCAATCCGGATCCCGAACATGATGTTTGGTAAAACTGTATGAACGATCCGGATCGGGGACTACGATCCGGATCCCGAACAAGCAATTTTCTGGAAACCGTCTTTTGTGCTTCTGCAATCCGGATCGCCAAATCCAATCCGGATCGCCGTCGGTAATTCTTTCCAGAAAAGGCTGTTTTTGATCCGTATATTCTTCCTAGGGTTTCTAACCTATAAATAGGCCCTGTATTCATTTCTAGGGCATCCGCTATTACAGAAGAAAATAGCCGAAAAGAAAAAATCCACATATATAGAGAAGAAAGGAAATCAATAGATTTATTCTATGTTTCTTCATCTATATTGATTGATTTGATTCTAGGTTTTCCATACTCACATTTTGAGTAGAATCAAATCAATGAATACTTAGATGGTATTTCCGATCTATCTTTGATCTAAGTATTCGGCGGATCATCACCACCCAAACAAACAACGATTTACCCCAAAATCGGCGCGTGGACTCGCGTGGCCTTGTGGATTCAAGGTGCAACCGCTCTCGTGGATTCGGAGCGAGGTACGTTCGTGGATTCGAAGCGTGCCACTGGGTGAAGACCGTGGATTCGGTCGGACGTCGTGGACTCGACGTTGGACGCTGTGGATTCAGCGTTGGGCGCGGATCGTGGATTCGAGAAGCGTCGTGGAGCGAGCGGGAAGATCTACTAGGAGCGTATGAAAAAGGTTGAGTCGTCTGTGAGTACGGTATATCACCTTGTACGTGGTTTAATTCTAGTGGATTTCGCCGTGTTATCGGTCCCGTGGTTTTTTACTCCGGTTTGGAGTTTTTCCACGTAAAAATCTTGCGTGTTCTTTTATTTTTCCGCATTGGGTTTATTTGCGCAATGATTTTTTGAGTGTTTATTGTTTACACCTATTCACCCCCCTCTAGGTGTTTTTTCCCCTATTTAGATCCAATTACTTATAACCCAACAGTTCTTTCAATCACAACAGTTAGTGCCGACATCCGTGGGGATACCTCACTTGCCTACAGGTGAATGAAATGGGTAGGGCATAGGAAGGTAGAACGCGAGTGATCGAGGGGGGGGAAGAGTCCGAGTCCTTTTCTCTCGCTAGGTGGTTCGTTGTTTTGTAAGGGAAGTCTAGAGCTGACTCTTGTTGTGTGTGTACAGATATGGCCCGTACCAGACCATCGGCCGGGGATGCGGAGGCAGATACGACGACGTCGACGGCCGCGAGAAAACTAGCTCCTGCGGCAACAGATGCGAGAGTACGGGGACTATTGAGTTTCTCTTCCCGATATGGCTCAGGTGGTAGCACAACCCACTGGGGGTTGTTGGTTTGTCAGCCGTCTGTCGGTCATGAGTAACTGGATAGCCGTTTGTCCAAACATGTACCTTCTGGGTTTTCTGGTGTTAAGTTACAGCGGTAGTCGGTCGATTCCTTTTGCACCATGGGCAAGGTACGGGAGGGAGTGAGGATTCTTCCCCTATAATTGCTACCCATAGTTCGGCCTTTCACCGTAGACACTGCGACGATTGCAGAGATCGTCGTGATGGGTTCACGGGTGGCTCCTTTTGGTGGGGTTGTGGTGGTAAAGCTCTGGGTTGGGTTTCCGTTTTCTGCACAAGTGCGTCGGTTCGGTTGTCCTGCGGGTGGGTTGGCGTGTGACCCCTCGAGTGCGTTTAGTGAACCTAGGCAACTCTTGACACGATTCTTCTCGCTGTTTTCGTTGTTTGCCTTCTTCCGACCCTTTAGATTTCAGATAGATAGTCTTCAGTACCTGGAGGTCTTTGCCGAACGGACCTAGAGCTTAGATTTTCTTTTAGTTGGGAGTGTCGCTGTCGGTCTGGAAGTTTACCGCTCGATTAGATGCCCGGTGCTTGGTGGGGCAACGGTTTGGGACCGAGAGTTAGTGGCAAATTAGAGCGTCGCACCCCGTCGGTGCCAGGACGGAAGTAGGACCTTACCTTGTGGGTTTTGTCGCCAGCTTCCCATGACTAAGGCATAGCCTTGAGGCTTGGCTGGGAGCGTTGTGGATTATGATCTTTTGGGCTGGTGTGAGTCAAGGGGGGATCTGGCGACTACTCGGAGTTCTGGTACTGGTCACCTTCGACTAGGAGGCCCTGTACGCAGCCCTTTCGGTTGGGTAGACCTTGTGGTAGGTCTTAGAGCTGAAACCTAACGTTAGTCTTGACCGTCGCCTCGATAGGATGGATAGTCGGAGCGGGTGGTCCGGGTTGGTGGTTATGCTCCGAGCTTGTGCCGTGTTGGTGACGGGGAAAGTGTCCCGTGTTGGGACGGAGGGGAGCGGTCCGTGTCGGTGACAGGTGAGTTCATGGTTTTCAGGGAGAAGTTATGGTAGTTAGTAACCCAGCCTGTTTTGTTGGCACCTCTCGGAGCCTTGTGAGGGCGTTGTGTGGGTTGTTTTCCTCGTCGTCGGGTTGGATGTTTTGGACTTTTAAAGAATCATTGGTAAGGGTTTCTTCTGTCATCCCCCTGATTGAATTGCCGGGAATACCCCCGGGCGAGAGGCCATCCTATCTTTCGAGTTCTACCAGACACGCAATCTATCACCTAGGCGCCTTGCGGAATGACTTTCGCGGAACTGAGGGAATTTAAGGCACAAGGAGTCTTTCTGAATAGAGGGTTCATCAGACCGAGTGTGTCACCTTGGGGTGCACCCGTGCGCTTCGTGCGAAAGAAGAACGGAAGCCTACGCCTACGCATCGACTGTAGGGAGATAAGCAAAGTTACAGTGAAGAACAAGTCCGGGATTGACGACCTCTCTAATCGACGGCGAGGAGCACTTACGGATTTTTCTCCGGAATCTCAGGACCAGAAGCTGTTTGCTAAATTTAAGAATGTGAGTTCTGACTTCGCGAAGTGGACTCTCTGGGGCACATTGTGTCAGCAACGGGAATCGCAGAGAATATGAACGGAACTACCCGACACACGATCAGGAACGGGCAGCAGTCGCCTTCGTTTTAAAGCTTTGGGAGACATCACCTTCCTTGGAGTTCATCGTAATGTATTTTCGGATCGCCAGAGTCATAAGTTTTGTTCAGATAGAAGGATTTGATTTTTGCGGCAGAGGCATTGGTTGGAGTTGCTGAAGGACTCGGCTTGTCCACTCAGTATCACCCCGGGAAAGGCAAGTGTAGTAGCGGATGTTTAGAGCCGGAAAGGTCAAATCGGGGGGGGGGGAAATCGCTGAGCGCGAGTACTTAGCGGGACCGATATGGTCGCGCGACCTGTTGTACCTTGTTGGTCAAGCCAACCCTATTAGAGAAATCCTGGTGTAGTGACCCGACCCTTAGGGGTATTTTTGAACTCACATGTAATCGCTTAAGCCTTAAGCGAAATAAAATTATTTAATTTTCAAAAGTCGGCCGGGACAAGGTGTGTGTATTTTCTGCGATAGAGCGCGAAAAACGATGACCGACGGTGCGATCGGATTCGAAATCCGATGTCGGGATCTCCCGGAACGGGATCCTTAGCGACGCGGTAATTAGTCACGCTTCGGAAACCGTGCAAAATATCTTGCACCCGTTAGAGATGAGGTGGGTTATCTCGTAGGGGATAATTAATTAATTAATTAATCAATTATCCGGTGACGGAAATTTAAATCCTCCTACGTACGAATAAAAGGGGGGATTTTATCTCGCGGATTGGATAAGAGATAAAATCCAGATACTTAAATTTGGAAATTTATCTTTCCTAGATTATTAATGAAGGTGATTAAATAATCGGTGGCCAGGATTTAAAAGGGTGAAGATTTTTCTCGTAAGTCGGATATTTATTTGAGAAAAGAAACA